>JAJGRW010004763.1:0-44940 GCA_025461045.1 Carex parvula | reverse complement strand
TGCCTTACATCTCCTTTTGGACAGAGCCGGCGCTTATCTTTACACTCTACTCCACATGGACCTGCTCAGGAAAAATGGGCATTTTTCTGTAGAGGTAGTACTCATATACTCATTAATCAATATACAAATATAATAGTTCTATCTGTTTTATTAATTATCTAATTTTTGAAAAAGACAGGAAGAGAAAACATAATGCAACATGTATCTCAATTTTGACATAATTTCATTTTTTCGCGATCACAGAGAACCGCAAGGATGCAATAACCTACATACCGGGCGTGCCATCCATCGAGCCAAAGGAGCTCATGTCGTACCTACAAGAAACTGATGTATCATCAGTCGTGCACCAGATCATATCCAAGGCATTTGACGAGGCGAAACACGCGAAAATCATTTTATGCAACACCGTAGAAGAACTTGAACCCGGTACAGTCGCTGCTCTCAAATTAGAAAAACCATTTTATTCTATCGGCCCGATTTTCCCAACCGGGTTTACACGAAGCACGGTCGCAACCAGCTTATGGGCCGAGTCCGACTGCATCAATTGGCTTAACACAAAGGAACCTCGCTCAGTGTTGTACATCTCTTTTGGTAGTTATGCTCACGTTAGTAAAAAGGACTTGTGTGAAATTGCACAAGGCATAATGAATAGCAAGGTGAACTTTATATGGGTTCTCCGACCGGATGTGGTTAGCTCTGATGAGCTCGACCCGTTACCACTGGGCTTCGTAGAAGAGACCAAAGGACGTGGAATTGTCGTGCAATGGTGCTGTCAGGTTGAAGTGTTGTCGCACCCAGCTGTAGGGGGTTTCTTGACGCATTGCGGATGGAACTCGGTACTTGAGAGCGTGTGGTGCGGTGTACCGATGCTATGTTTTCCCCTCCTGACGGACCAGTTTACGAATAGGAAGTTGGTGGTACGAGATTGGCAGATCGGACTTGCGATCGGGGAGTTGAACGAGGTGGTGGCAGATGACGTGGCGGGGCTAGTGAAGGATTTGATGCAAGGGAAGAAGGGTGAACAGGCTAGATATGAGATAAAGAATGTGAGAAAAATTCTTCAGGATGCAAGCGAAATTAAAGGCTCTTCGCAAAAGAACTTTGATCAGTTCATTTTGGACATAACAAAGTAGTTATTAATTAATCAAGTACCGGTTCATTAATTACAGAAGCAAAATGCAAAATGAAAAAATTGCGATGTTAGCGTTATTATTAAGTGTGATTTTCATCCTAGAAAGGCTCTTATCTAAATAATTTCGGATCATTATACTAATTTGTGCCTGTTTTATGTGAATTTACATGAGTTCAATCTTATTGGTGAAAGCTTCACTTATTTTTTATTATTCAATGGATGGGTCGGACAAAGTAAGTCAATCCCATTCAAATAGGAAGGGTTTTGTGTTCACCAGAGGTAACATGTTATATGGGGAATACATGCACGGATGCACCAATCAACTATCTCAAATCTCATAAATATTCAAAATATTTAACATATTAAAATGATAAAGGTTAACTTTGATCAACCTATATCACAAATCATATAAAAAATAGTCCGTACAATATGCCACAAAGCAAAATAGTTAATCCAAAACAGTTAAAATCAATCTATTTTATGAATTAAAATACTGGTTTCGTAGATATTTATTTTGATGTTGTTGATGGTTGATTGTCAGTTATCTAACTAATTTTTGAAAAACAAGGTGTTACTGTTATGATTGTAGTATCTATTCAGAGTAGAACTAGAGTGTTCTTAAGTTCACCAAGTCTCTTTGTGAGTTAACTCAAAAATCTTATTGAATTGGTTTCAAGCGATGCATTCAAACCGTTGAAATACTTCACAGTGATGAGTTAACATGTCAAGTTTTTAAATTTTCAAATTAATTTAATATAAAGTCAAGCGGTAAAAAATAATGAAAATGAACACATTAAAATTAACATATAAACCATCTTTTTTTTACTGTTTGACTTTATACTAAATTAGTTCGAAAATTTATAAATTTGACATGTAAATGTAATCACTCGTGAAGTAGATCGGTTTCAAACGATTTGATGCATCGTTTTGAAACCAATTCCATAAGTTTTTGAATTAAGCTCACAAAGGAATTTGATGAGCTTAAGAACACTGTAGTTTCTACTCATTCATATCCAGCAATTATTTGATGTAATTATAATTACATGATAAAATCACCATGATATCACAATCACAATACAAAACAAAATGACAATGTTTAAAGAAGAGTTGTGTAACCAAAATCATGAGCTTTTGACATATAAAGTTAAAAAAGATTCATCATTACAGCATTTTTTGAAGATCAAGTCAACTAAGTAACAAGACGAGTAAACCCAACAATGAGTCAATGACCGTCTTCTCTATTGTTAATCAGACTATCAAGCTTATCTCCTTTGCCGGTGCTCAAATAAAGTAACAAGAAATTATCTACTCCCGCAGGTATAAAGAACATATTTTTTGGGATGAAATACTAAGTACCTGCATTTCTTAATGCGATGGATACAAAAATCATCGAGATTAGGTACCAAGACCGGCCATGAAGAAATTTGGTGAACCCTGTGCACCGCGCCAAGACCAAGTAGACTAACCTGTTGTGCGTTGTTGTGGTGAGCCGCGCAAGGACCAAAATCCTTTTGGCGCTTCTCTGTGTAGACCGCGTCAAGACCACGCTGAAGGCGCTTCCGTGCGTCAAACGGTACGCCAAGCTTTTGTTTCATGAACTTGCGTTACATCAAGCAAATTTAGTCAAAATACTTTGGTTTGGTCAAATTCAAAGAATTTTTCTTGTGCTGCTACGGAATTTTATTGTGCCCTTATGGATTTTTCTTCGTCTGGTAACTTTTTCTGAACCTGCGGTTTAGCGCTGCTTCGTGAGCAGTGATCCGAAATTTTTCTGAATCATTCGAATTTTAGAATGGGGAGGAGGGTACTAGTAGTCAATCCTCAAAACTATTTTATTTGAAAGTCTAAAATGGAGGATTTGTTATACTATAAGGATACCAATAAGAATTTGTTGTTGGATTACTAGAAATCGAAAGACTGTTGCTTTGATTAGAAAGTGGATTGATACTTCGGTATTTCTTTTATCCCAAAAAAAAAAAATTCGGTATATCACTGTGTCAATTGAAACCGATGCTAAGAAATTGTAAGAAAAACTTTAGAGTTTGTATGAGCATAAGACAGTCCAAAATAAAGCTTATTTCATCTGAAAACTTGTGAACATGAAGTATCATAAGAGCTCATCGGTGAGTGAACATTTGAGTCGCTTCAAAGATTGTGTGAATCGGCTATACACTATGAAATTGATTTTGGATGAAGAGATACATGCCTTGATTTTTTTTAATTCCTTATTTGATATTTAGGAGACTCTTGTGGTGTCATTGAGCAATTCGGCACCTAATGGTATTGTGTCTCTTAACATGGTGAAAGATAACATGCTTAATGAAGAATTGAGGCGTAGAAAGTTGGAAATTACAGACGAGTCAGCAGCTCTCGTTACTGAAAAACTATGGAAGGAGTTCACATAGAAACTCTCATGGTCATTATCACAATGACAAGTCGAAAGAGCTGGAGATCAAAGTCTCACAAAGTCTAGAGATCAACAATCTCATTTCATATCACTTCTAGACGTGACTTGTTTGTTTCTTACAACCAAGGTAGAATAGGGAATTATGGGGTATGCAAGATCTCTAGTATCAGGAAATGTGTGTGTGGAGACTAATGTGGGGAGCATGTTACTTCTCAAGAATATTTGGCATGTGCCGGATGTGAGGCTTCATCTAATTTTTGTTGGTGTTATTCATGATGAATGATGCCGTAGCCACTTTGTTGAAGGCAAGTGAAAGTTGTCTAAAGGATAGTCCTACGACTAAGAAGTCGAATGTCTTGGATTGATTTATACTGATCTGTGTTATGTGTGATAGGACACTTGGAGAAGCTTTTTACTTTGTCACTTTCGTGGATGATCATTTCAGAAAGTTGTGGGCCTATGCCTTGAAGACAAAGGATCAGGTTTTGGAGGTATTTAAGCACTTCCTTGCTGAAGTTGAAAGATAAACAGGTCAGAAGTTAAAATGCATTCGATCTGACAATGATAGTGAGTACCGTGGGTTGTTTGAGACTTTTTGCAAAGTTAATGACATTAAGCTTGAAAGAACGGTGTTAAAAGTTCCACAACATAATGGAGTAGCTGAAAGGATGAATCGCACAATTTGTGAGAGAATACTGTATATGCTCTCTCATTCAAAACTTTCAAAGGCGTTTTGGGGTGAAGCAATGAATATAGCTGTCCATTTAATCAACTTGTCACATTCACATGTATTGGATGGTGATGTTCTCGAGCGGGTTTGGACCGGCAAAGATGTGTCTTATGGACACTTGTAGGTATTTGGTTGTAGAATATTTGTGTACATTTCTAGAGATGAAAAGGTTAAGCTTAATTACAAGTTAAATGAGTGTATTTTTTTGGTTATAAAACCAATGAGTTCGATTATAGAATGTGGAATCTAACTGAGAAGAAACCAGTGAGTTGGACTTGTTTAGTTAATTATTTAGTGATCATATTTTTTTTGGTAGATAATCCACATGCATTATAACTTATGAACGAAAGATTTCAACAAACTATTATACCAAGTTTTAGTGAACAAAAGAGAAACATAAAATTAATTATTTTAAAAAAATATATATAAATTGTTATGAGACTATGTTTGAACAAAAGAGAAACATAAATTAATTCTTTCGAAATAAAATATATATAAATTGTTACGAGACAATATGTTTGAAGTTGAGATTGAATTTGTCCGTTTGTCTCTAAGTGCTTCATTAACATAAAAATAACAATACATTTTCCTACAATGTTGTTAATTCAACTCTAATAGATACCCTAATTTCATCTAACTGACAAATCGAAACAAATAAATTTTCTTTTTATTTAACATTAAGGGACTTAATTAAATTTTTTACTATCATAGAAGTTAAAAACTTATAGAAAATTATCAAACACAAATAATTTTCCTCAAACACGGATAATTTAAGAAACTAAGAGTACATGTTTGGTGTAGTAAATATAGTTTTTAACAAAATCAGATTGATTAAAATATTAAAATTTACAATCTGTAATATAGAAAAGAGAGTAAATTTTACTGAACTAATTCAAAATTTCAATCAATAGAGAAGAATAACAAGAATAAATGTTTTCATAAGATTTTCATTGCAATCACATTATGCGCAAAATTAAATTCCACTCATTACAAGAAACTTTTTATATCTGAGTCTAAACCAAAGAAAATTCTGCAAAAATATGAAAAAAAATATCCAAATCAGATATCTATAATAGAAGATATAAACTTCTAAAATTTAAGAGAATTTTATATACAACTTAAGAGGATTTTATATACAAATATAAATCGCATCTGAACTAACATCACAGCTGTACAATTAGCGGACACGAAAATATGAGAAAGGGAACCAAAGAGGAGGAAAAGATGATAAAGATCATCCTCTAATAAAATGGGAAGGATCTGCCACCTGTATTGATGAGTGCTGCTAAACTTGGATTTTAAGCATATGCATTGGAAGCTGCAAGTGAATCAGGCTTCGATCAGAAAGGCAGAGCGAGGCATCAAACCTAAAATTGAATTGGAACTCAAAGGCAACGCGTCCCGGAAGCGGAAGAGAATGAGGAAACAAATTAAAACATTAAATTGAATTGGAATTCAGAGGCAACGCGTGGTCGGAAGCGAAGCGAAGGAAGAAAAAAAATATTCATTTCGCACGACCCTTTTCCATTCAAATCAAATCATGCTGCGAAATCCTAGCCAAAACGAAAATATTTCACGAGAAATCCTTGTGCGCTTGTGAGAAGAACCCTGTGCCATTCATCTTCTCCTCTCTTCTCTTCTCACTAAGCAGCGTGAGCTCCGATGAGGCACAGAGGTGAGATTAATCGATCCTAAGCAGCGTGAGCTTCGATGAGGCATCTAGTAGCTTCCTCGATGCATCGTCTTCCTTCAATATGTTGGTCATTCATTCTAAACTCCATTTCTTTATGTTATCTGAAACTCTAAAAATCAGAATTTGATGACAGTTTTTACAGTTTCAACGAAATTTGTGAATTGTGTTCTCCTCAAATTTGCTTTGATAAACAATTTAAATTCAAATTTTTCTCTATGTATTTCTTTTCTACTGAAACAAACTTATTTCTTTTTCCTCAATGCTTCTCATCAGAGTCTAAATGTGTTGAACAATTTCAGCTAAGAATGTTCAAAAGATTAAATATTTACATAGTGAATTTTTTTTTTTTTTTGATAAAGAGGCATAATGCCCTTCCATTATAGAAAAGAAGAAACAATATAATGTTCGAAAAGAAAAAATGACAGCAAGAGGTAAACTACCCGGAAAAACCCAAGTCTTTTATTGGTCTCAGTGGCACACCCGACTTCCTTAATCAGGTACTGGACTCCAATATAGAGCAGTACCAAGTACAAAGTGAATGATCATACAAAGTTTCTCAAGTGGACTGTTACAATGATTTAACTATATCACAGCGGTATATGAAGTGGAGAGACTGTACATTTACATCCATCCACCACTAATAGGACACTTTACTAACAATTTACCCTTAGCACAAACCCTTGCAAAATACACATAAAAGGAGCACAAAACTCCTTATTTGGTTCAAGCAAAAAGACACTCGTCTATTAGTGGGTAATCAAACAACTCAGATCCGTCACACCAATTACTACTCTCTACCTCAGTCTGAAACAAGTCAATGCTATTCATGAGATTCACATTCTCAAAACAACCAATCTCTTGGAGAGAGGAATCAAGGTTCAAATCTTCAGGTAAAGGAAACAGATCTGAACCTGTTATCCGACCCGGTTCAGCATGGCAATAGGATTGTTCAAAGAAAGAACCCTTAATACTTGGTAACCTGTCAAATCCTAAAGTGGATCCATCTACTGTACATGTCAAAGGGGAAATTGCCTTGATGCAATCCATCAGTGCCGGTTTCACATCCAATAAATCCCCTGTTTCATTTTGCACATTAATGGAAATTACTGGAGGTGCACTTGTGTACAAGTCAGGTTTGGGAAGGCACGAATAGTCACCTAATAAATCACACCGCTTATGGTCATGTTTTGGGCATTGCATGGACAGCACTAAAGGCAGGCCTCCAGTCCAATGTGGGTGCTTAGATGGGGTTAATGGTTCTGAAGGCTTGATCTCTGCACTTGGTATTGTGCCCGTGAAGGAAAGTAACATGTCTAGTGGAGGCATGCTCGAGGTTTTTCTCTTGACTTTATTGTCTTCTTCAAAGTGGCTGGTGGGTTTAATAGGTTGTGTTTCAGATTCTGGAGCAATGAATCCAAACCCGGGACTGGGTTTGGAAGTGGTGTTTTGTTCTACTTGAGGAGATGTTTCTAGGTCAGGTTTTGTGGGTGGTTCTTTTGGATCAAAATCTGCCCGTCTGTTATTGCCAAATTAGAGTCTTCATTCTGCTTCTGAAGCCTGCTCAGGTAGAGACGGTATTTCTGCAAATCGGAACATAAAGATAAAAAAGGTACTTGCTTTAATTGTGTTCATTCTGTTCCAATTTGGATGGATATAAATTTGTGCAAGTGTTAGAAAGATTTCTGTTACTAAGATACCTGTAGGTGGCTTGCCACATTCTCTCTTGTTAAACCTGGGACATTCATCAAGTCCAGGATTTTCTTGGGACCTACCTCTGCAAAGAATATAATTTATTCACTCATAGGGAATATCAAATAGAAGAATAAATATTAAGAAATTCAACTAAAAATAGCTTGGCCTTGATATTTTCAAAAGAGCTAAACTAATGAAAACTAGCCATCACATTTTGGTTCCCCTTTTCTCTGGGATTGTTTTGTGCTTAGTTACGCTAAGACTAAACAGAAACACAAACTGTAAGATAATAGCTATCATTAGTCACAACAAAGTCTTCTTTAACAAAAATCGATACTTACTATCGAAACCAATTTGGTTAACAGCACTGACAAACGTCTGGTGCAGATCCACTGACCAAACAACTCTTGCCTTCTTGGCCACACTCTGATCACTCCCTTCCTGGTCACTGTACTCCTCCTTGCGCTTCTTGTCTTCACGCGTCAACAAACCCCTTTCCTCAAACCCCTCAAACCCTGCCTCCCGAATTAAATGTAGATCAGCACAGGTGAACTCTTGACCCTCGATCTCCTTGACCTCGTGCATCTTCTTGCGGTACACATGCTGCCAGATGTTACGCAGTTCCTTCATGCGTACCGGCTTTAGGAGGTAATCGCATGCTCCATGCTGCACCCCTTTCATCACTCTACTTGTTTCCCCATCAATAGACATCACTGCAGTGAAAAATTACTTATTTAAAGTTAAGAGCTTATCTGACATCAAGTTGTGAGTTGCATACACTTTTAGTAATAGCTAATGATTCAATACTGTTTCTTGTGCATTTTGGTATTATCTATCCTATTTCTTTTGCAATATTGTTAGGCCTACCAAAATAAGCACTGCTTAGCATCATTGGTGACAGAGCAGGGAACTATGACACTTCTAATTTAGTGAGAAATTAACAGGAAATTAGAGCTAAATATAGTTGATACTTGGAAAAAGAGAACACTTACTTATAACAGGTAAGTCCATCTCTAGGCCAATATGTTCGAGAAGTTTGAAACCGTCCATGTCTGGCATGTTGACATCACTAACTACAATGTCGAACTTGTTTTTTCTTTCTCGAAGAGTTTCTAAAGCTACTCTTGCTAAGCCACATGTAGTAACTGCATGCAGTAATTAAAAGCATCAGAAAAGATCATGGTGAGGATTTGGAATTATCAATACTATTTTCTTTCTCTTAATATTTTAATTATTTATGATTTCAGTAAAACTCAGTGGAATTATTTCCACTATTATAATATATATATATTTTAATTATTCAATTGAAATATATAAACCCCAATACTGTATTAAATGGAGAGGGTCTTGAAATAACTTATTTACTTGATTCAAATAAAAAATTTAACTACAGCGTTTTCCAAGTAGGGAGCGTTATTTGTTTCTTAGTTAAAGCAGAAAGAGTTCAATTGATAAATGCTTTCTGGTGCTAGGAGACAGTTTATGATGATGAAAAACTTATTTGACAACGATGGCAACCAACAAAAATGGTTATTTGAGGATGTAAAGTTGTAGACATTTTCTGTATAGTTTAGATATGTTGTATATTTTAATTTAAAAACGAATTAATTATTCGTCATCCGATTTGAAAAAAAGAGTTATTCTATCAACACTTGATCAGTGACCAGTATGCACCAGATTTCGATATACAGCCAATCTAAAGTATAATAAATAATTTACAATTTTACTGATTTTTCTAGATTGTTGTTTTATCAGTGTCATGGTTGTCAAGTACATTTGACTCTCAGTATATCGAATTCGCATCCTCTGAGATATCTCATATTTTGTGTGACTTTTTGGAAAATCTCAACCGTTCAAATACATTCTGCACGAATCTGAAAGCATAAATAATACAGGCCCCTGCACTATCCCCGAATAGACACCCGACATGTCGGTCACGCAAAATATGAGATGTCTCATAGGATATGCACTCCAGTGTATCCTTCCCAAAAGCTATTGAAGAAGTTACTGCCAGATCTGATACCCATACAGATGAAGGATTTGATATCTAGCAGTACAGACTAAGAATAGATTAACTGTACAGATGAAGGATTTGATACCCGTCCTGTCAGATTTGACAGGAATAACTGTGTAGCTTATAGCTTTGCTATCTAGGCATGGTGTGTACCAAAATCAAAAGCACACTTATGCCTCAATTAAGGTCCCCAATCAAGTATCCAATCAATAAAAAAGCGCGATGAATAAAGAAAAAGAACAACATTCGGACCTATCTATCTCAGAGCAACACTTAAGTAATACTACTGTCTCAGAGAAACCAATTAAACCATGTATGACGAAAAGATGGGAAGATGCAACGAAAATCTCAACAAAACCAAATCCAGGTACGTACCTTCATAGGAACACTTTCGAAGCATCTTCTCCAAAATCTTGAGCCAGGTTGGATCATCATCAACCACTAAAACCCTAAGGCCCATTGGGAAAGCCTCGGTTCGAGATGGTACCCATTGCCTCTCCATACCTCTCCCTCTCTTTCCCTCCCTCCTCCTCCTCCTCCTCCTCTGATTCTTATTCTTTTAAATTTTCCTTTTCTGTAATGAGGATCAAGGCTTGATGGGAGTTAAAAGGGCCAAGGGGAAGGGGGGCTGCTTGAGCGGAAGTGAGCCATTCAAGTGTTTGAGATGAATATTGGCGCTCTTTAGTTAAATTAAAATTGGTACGGTGCAGTGGTACACCTTTATTCCTCTCCTCACTTGGCTGTTAAGTGCGCGCGAGCGCTTAGATCGAATTCTTGCTCTGCATGTGATAATGCGACCATCGTCGAAGAGCTAGCTAGCGTATATATCGTGTCCCGTGTAGGTGTAGCGGATACAAAAATCCAATTGTTGTTAGTTGTTACTGGCTTACTGCAACGCGCGCAACTTGGAGGATACAATTATCGAATTGTGCGTCCGCCGCAGAGTATCCAGGTGTATAAGACTGCCCATCGTTGTTTATCTATTGCATACTTGTACAATTTCCGAGTTCCATTTGTTTTTTCGTTTTTGGAGAAGAACAAAGCCATTCGGATTTAAAAAAACAAAAGCAAAAAACATATTTTTTCAGTTTCCCACAATATTTTTTTTAGTTTTCTACAATTTTTTTGAGTAAAGATTGAAAGTCAAGCGTGATACGTCCTATTTCGGAGAGAATATGATGTATGTGAAATTCGAGTAGTGAACACACTCTATCTTAAGAAGTTAGGCTGTGATTGAGAGATCTGAGTTACTCGTTCTCAAGGTGGAAATATATTGAGGTATTCGGACTCCTTCCTATATTGATACCTCTCTTAGGAAAAAGTCCATCCCCCAGCTCAATTGAGTTTGGGGCCTTATATTGGTCATCCGGTGACCGTACCATGAGAGCAGTAACAGGATTGCGTCTACGTGGTCTGACAAGTTATCGCATAGCAGCCATGTAGACGCGGTATTATCTGCATAGAAGTGGGAACCATCCCGAGCTTGCACATGGCTTATTTCAGGAGGTAGCTAACGAGCTTTATTAGACCGCCGCATGATCTCCCGAGTCCAATCGGGCAGATGGATTTGTAAAGCTCTTGTTGTCGGGCCCAATGCTCTGCTTATGAGAAGCTTATGGGGCCTTTGGCACATAGCCCTATCAGCGCAATCCAAATACTTAATATTTATCATAATTTTTCATTAATTTTGCACCTATGATCTTTCAAAACAAAGATATTGTGTTAGTCACTACATAAAAAACTTCAATTCAAAGAATTAGACGTGGTTTAATATGCAATATTCAACAAAGAAATTTATGCTCTGATACATACATGTGTCAATTCATAAGTGCATGAAATAATTTTACCTTCATATAGCTGTTTGGTAATATGAGATTTGACATTTTTTAATGTTTAATTTGTCCATTTTAGTCTTCTTTGATAGTTCGCTCAACCAAATTTCCATTTTAGTAAAAGTAATGATGTGTGCTCTAATATTCTTTCATTAAAATTGTGAAAAGTTTATTGTACAAAAGAATTTCTTCAAGTAACATGTTAGATATTTTTATGCGAATAATTTACATCTCTCAAATTTTGATAAAAAAAATATGTCTAAAATAAAAAATAGTCAACACATCACAAAATTACAAACTTCATCATCAAATAAAGTTAGAAATACCGAATTCAATGTTGTTATCATAACAATCTAAGTAATACAATTAGTATAATTAAATTGGTCTATGTATATATCATTAATTTTCATTTCTAATTTAATTATCTTACTGACACAATCTCCTTATATTATCCGATAATTTAATCATTAACTCTAAGTTCTTAGTCCATGTTAAAAGTTTGATGGTTTTGATATTGATTGCATGCTTTTGCAATTCGGAAATCTAACAGAGGATATGCACTTTCTTTTTGGCCAATGTTACAAAAATGGAACATGTTTGGCTGGCCATTTAAGTTTATGTTGGGAGATGTTCTACGGCCATAATTCATCACTATCTGTGTAGCTATATGGACCGCGATATTAGTAGCTTACAATACAAAATCTAAATTTTAAATAATTTTGAGGATGTTATTATATCCTTAACTATTTGAAACTTCATCAATAAGATATAGTTAAATTAAATTAAATTTGGAATTTTATGAGGCTTTTACAATAAAATAAAAATCAGTCTGAGACTAACTTAAAATTATAGTGTGTCATGCATCTTCACGTGCAAAGTTAATCGCTCATCCATTTTAGTGTGTCATGAACTCATGATCTCCTTTCTTGTAGCAAAGTCTTGAATTAAATAACAATTATTTAAAAAAAGAAAAATCTTGCAAGGTAAGATTTCTCGTTGACAAATATGTACAATATTAAGAATGAGGCTACCATGCATAGCCTCTCTTTTTTTAAGATTAAAACAAAAAGGCTATGGTATCATTGGTTCGTGTTGTGGATCAATATTTTTTGTTTTAAAATTCAAATTGTTAATTTAAACCGTTCAACGTAATATCCACATGAAAATATACTTATATATCAAATTTTACATTTTTACAAAAATTTTAGACAAAAGATTTTCCACCTATCTAAAAAAATGTATAAAAAAATGAAAGTGATATGTAAGTATATTTTTGTATGGAGATCATGTTGAATGGTTCATATTGACTGTTTAAATTTTAAAACTTGTGATATTAATCCATATATGAACCCATCCACGCAGCGCATAGTACCATAGCCTCACTTAAATATTAATATATACAACTTTTCCTGACATTTTTACTAATATCTAAAGTTTAATAGAAATTAATTAATATACCCATATCCGCTGGAGTTCTAAAAATATCCGTACAGGCCATTTTATGGCCAATACTCAATTTAATTCAGTACCGGTCAAAAAATGGCCAGTACCTAAAATTTTTTTTTACTACAGTACCGGCCATTTTTTGGCCGATACTTAAATTTTTTTTTTAAGGATGAGCCTAGCATATTTGGCTAGAAGAAAAAGTCGTAGAAAACTCGGATTGAAGTATCGATATTTTTTTGACAGAGTTGTATGACACTAAAGTTTAGTGTTCGCATGCGGCTAGTGAATTTAATTTGACAATAACCAACATTCTAAAATTGAGTATCGATGCTTTATGCACGGTCAAACGACGGCAGAAGTGCATCGATATTTCATTGCAAAAACATCAGTGACGCACCGATATTTTTTTAGCACTACCCTGCTTAATTGCCAATGCTAAGTCTAATAAAACATCACCGACGCACCAATGTTTTTTTAGCACTACCCGGCAAATAAAACATCGATGTTTCATTGCAAAAACATCGATGATTCACCGATATATACAACCAGTGTAACACACGCATCCAACCAAATGCATTTGTTTGATCTTAGCCAAACCGAGTGCAAACTTCAATCCGAGTTTTCTACGACTTTTTCTTCTAGCCAAATATGTTATGCCCATCCTTAAAAAAAAAAAAATTAAGTACCGGTCAGAAAATGGCCTGTACTGTAGTGAAAAAAAAAATTTAAGTATTGGTCATTTTCCGGCTGGTACTGAATTAAATTGAGTACCGGGTACGGATATTTTTATAACTTCCTAGCAGATATGGGCAGGGGCGGAACCAGGGCCTGGGCCAGCCTGGGCCCTGGCCCCCCTTGGCCCAGAAAAGTATATAGAGAACTGCATGTTTTTTTAGTTAGGCCTTTGATTTGGTACCTGAAATTGGTAGTTAGGCCCCCCTGAGAGCCCTTGGCCCTGGCCCCCTTGGTTCCACCATTCCTGGACCCTAGCCCTCTTGGCCCTGAAATTGGTAGTTGAGCCCCCCCTACCAATATTTTTGGTTCCGCCACTGGATATGGGTATATTAATTAATTTTTATTAAACTTTAAATATTAGTAAAAATGTCGGCAACTTTTCTAATGGGTCTGTAGGTTTTAATACCCTTATATATATTTATAATAGACAAATATAGATTCCAGATTAATTTTAGTCCCCAGAAAATATTCTACTCAAATATCTTTAACCAAATTAATTTAAGTCCCACTGAAAATATTCTACTGATCAAATATCTAAGGAGATTCGTAGGCAACTACTAAGCACTGCACTACCTTTCTAACGGACAAGTATCCTCTCCATTATTGTAAAAGATTCCCTTCACTTTACGGTTTGAGATTAACTCCCAACGGCTTTGGAATTCGGACTGACAGAGGGGCAGTATTATTGGGCTTTGAGATTCGTGCCAAGTTAAAAAGAACGGTCCAGATCAAGTAATTATAAAATATTCCCTTTCTAACATGCACGTAACTCCAAATGCACAGTGTTCTAAACTTTCAATTTGTTTCTTTTAATGCAAAATGAGCTCGTCGGCACAACACTTTAAATATCCCTTGATTGATGCTATGAATTCATATTTTATTTTAAAATCTAAATAGTTAATCTGAACCGTTTTAACAATTTTTTCATATAAAAATATACTTGTAGATCAAATTTTATAAATATTAGAATTTGTTTTACTATCCTTTTAGATAGGTAGAAAATTAATTGATCTAAATAATTTAGACCATTCAAAATAGTGATTTTCAACTTATCTAAAAAACAATAAAAAAATATAAAAAATATAAAATTTAGGAGATTTGTTGAACGGATCAAATAGACATCTCGAACTTTAAATACAAAATATCAATTTATAATACGGACCAATATACGCTATGCATAGTTCTTGAGAAAAAACACGGGTCAGGCCCGTATTTGATTAATAGATAAGTTAAGTTACATAGTAAGTAACTTTTACATAAGAGAAATGAAAATGCTCAATACATTTGAGCCTTGTTAAAGATAAAAACACACAAACAGGAAAAAAAAAAATAGAATTGGAAAAGAAACCAAAAGCAAAAGCATAGTCATATGCAATCGCTGCAACCTAAACTGAAATTGAAATCAAATTTAGTTGCGCCAGCAAGTCAGCCCTGAAAATTCTGGAACAACGCTCTTTCCATAACAAGACTGAATTATCATCAGGATTGATCTAGTTGTGAGTTGAGATGCGCTGTCCAGTATAACTCCTGTGGGTAATTTTTTTGCTGGTATGGTGAGGATGCGCAATCAAATTTGGACTCAAATATTCACTGTGGCAGAGATATATATATATACCATTACCGTTAGGGGTGTTCATTGGGTCCGGTTTAGTCGGTTTTGAACCGAACCGAATTAGTTTGGATCAAACGGTTCGGTTTTTCAATTTAATGGTTCGGTTCGGTTTGCTTTATAAAACCGAATTATAATTTTGGTTCGGTTCGGTTTGATTGCAATGCTAAATCGGTTCGGTTCAGTTGAACCGAACCGATGAACACCCCTAAATTTACCGTTATCCAATAAGCTCGATTATTTTGTTCTGAAAATCATGTGTACTTGGGCAATTATAAGATTATTTGTATTTGTACTCAAATATGAATGTTCCAAATATTCTTTTTATATATCCATAATGATCCATAAAGCCGCTCAATGTGAGCTACCTATCAAAATCTTTTATAGAATAATAAAGTTTACTATTTCTAAATTTTTTGTTATTTTCAGTTTTTTTTAATGACCCTTAGTATATGAAAAAAAAATACAAAGGTTTGCATATTGAAAATGGCTAGAATAGTAAAATTTTATTTCCTATAAGATTTAAATATGTGTATGATGTTGCATATCTTAAATTTTTGAATTAATTTTGTATAGAGAGTGGTCAAATTGTTTAAAAAAATGAATGCATAAAAAATAATTCATAAACCTTTTAATTTTGACTGCTTGACTTTATTATAAATTTATTCTAAAATTTTAAAACTTGTATATATAGACGCATCACTTCTAAGGTAGATCGGTTTCAACAATTTGGATTTGTTGTTTGTAGCCAATCTTACAGATTTTAGAATTAAATTCACAAAGAAACTTGTGAATTTAAGAACACCGTAGTTCTACTCAACTATTTTATATGAAACTTATTTTATATGAATCTAATATGTTCGTTTTCGATTGAACGGTCTGATTTAGAATTATATAGTCTTAATTTTTAATTAAAAAGTAGCGAAAAGGGAATCATCTGATATTTCCAGTGAGTGGCGTGTTCGTTTGGTCCATGTTAACATATTCTGAAACTTCTATTTATAGGAAAATGAAAAAAAAAATTAAAAATAGAAAATGTTGTGTGGGAAATTCAAAATAGAAAGATAGAAAGGAGCCATAACACATCTCAAAACAGGAAAAAAATGAAAAAAAAAAAAATACTCATGGGACGTCATGATCCATCCAAACTGGGTCATTTTTTTATTATAATTTTTTTAATTATAAGGTACTATCTCCCAAATTTTATTCATAGGAAAATGAAAAAAAATTAAAAATAGAAAATGCTATGTGGGAAATTCAAAAATAGAAAGGCAAGAAGGAGTCATGGCATCCCTGCGGGACGCCATAACACATCTCAAACCAGGAGAAAAATGAAAAAATAAAAAGTACTCATGGGACGCCATGACCCATCCAAACTGGAAAGAGGAAAAAAAAAATTGGGCCGCCATGACTCATCCCAACCAAAGAAATGACTATTTTTTTCAGGAAAATTACCTCATGGGTTTCTTTACTTGTGTTACTGAAAATAATCATTTCTTTAGTTAGAATGGGTCATGGCATCTCATGAGTAATTTTTTTATTTTTTTTCGTTTTTTTCTGGTTTGAGATGTCATATGGCGTCCTGCAGAAACGTCATGAGTCCTAGCTGCCTTCTCATTTTTGAATTTTCCATACAACATTTTCTATTTTTAATTTTTTTTCATTTTTCTATGAATAAAAATTTCCATATTAGTCCGTTCGATATGTGCTATATATAGTATGTTGAATGTGACATAAGAGGAATCAAACTTTAAAACTATTCTCTAAAATCAGGACAAGATCTAAAATTTAAATAGAGGTGAGCTTGACCACACCAGTGAATTAAATATTAACAATTTTGTTCTTTATATTTTATAATTTTTATATTTATTCGTAACTTTTAGTCTCTTTATAAAATAAATTATATTATAATAATTTATTGAGCATCTTCAATCTCAATTTTTTAATTCCAAAATATTTAAGATGCCAATTAAAATTTAAAATTTTGTTTCAATATCAATGGCTCTATTCGTATCCTATGCATTAACTCAAATTTTGAGTTAAGATCTGAACTATCCGATTAAGAACAACACTAATATTAAAGAGCCTCGTACGTTATAAGCGTGAGCCCGATTGGCCCGAATTCTGATTGTACGGTCTTGAAATTAACTCAAACCGTACATTAATGCATACGATACAGATTCAGAGAAGCAGTAGGCACATACCCATCAACAGAATCCCCTATGTTTTCCCCTCTTGACGGACCAGTTTACGAATCGTAAGTTGGTGGTACGAGACTGGCAAATTGGGCTTGCGATCGGGGAGTTGAATGAGGTGGCGGCCGATGACGTGGCAAAGCGAGTGAAAGGATTTGATGCAAGGCGAGAAGGGAGAACAGGCTAGATATGAGATAAAGAAGGTGAGAAAAATTCTTCAGGATGCAATCGAAATTAATGGCTCTTCGCAAAAGAACTTTTGATCAGCTCATTTTGGATATGACCAAGTAGTTATTAATCAAGTACGTACCAGTTCATTACAGAAATAAAATGTAAAATAAAAGCAAAATTTGTGATGTTGGCGTTATTATTAAGTGTGATTTTCAACTTAGAAAGCTCTTATCCAAATAATTTCGGACCAATTATACTAATTTGTGCTTGTTATTATGTGAATTTACATGAGTTCAGTCTTATTGGTCAAAGCTTCAAATTTTTTTTGTTATTCAATGGATGGATCGGACAAAGTGACAAGGGAAGATGAGCAGAGAGAAGAAGAGAGGCGAATTTGCAATATCGTCCCGTTTTTCATCTAGTGAAAAATGGCTCTGATCGGAAAGGTGAAGGGAGCAACAAACGCGAAATAGAATTAGAATTCGCTGTCGCGTTTGTGATCGGAAGCGAAGGAGAAGCTAGAGAAGAGTTCACTTCACGCGACTTTCCGACCCTCAAATCGCGTCAGCAAATCTCCGCCAAAACGTAGGTATTTGGCGAGAATTGATTGTTCGCTCGTGAGAAGACCTATCTACCCTCTTCGTTCTTCTCTTCCTTCATCAACTGCACGGTGAAATCGATCTCTTTTCTTCACATCTGGAGGTCCGACAAGGTATTGAGTTGCTTTCTTCAAACTTCTATTGTTCTCCAGTAACTTTCTTTTTTCAATTTAACATCCATTTTCTGAGTTCTGTGAAATTCTAACAATGGCAATTTATGTAAATTCATTAAATATGATGGATGGTTTTTTAACTCTTGAAAATGAATTCTACTCACTTGTAAATAGTTTCCAATCAGAAAATTTCAAATCAGAATCATTTCTATTCATCTCTTTTTAATGAAATGAACTCATTTCTCATGCTCCAGTGTTTCCGATCAAAATGGAATAATACGACGAGAAAGACAGAGAAGAGAGTAGGTGGTGAGTGGTGACTCATTTGGCGCGGATAAATGCAAATAAAAAAATGAAATCCTCACAGCATTTCTGCGCCATTCGCCAAGCACGTTTTGTAATTATATTTTTATTCTGGGCTGAGCGATGAAATCATATATGTTAGCCCAACTATATGGGCCAGTTTAGGCCCATTAAACTAGGCCGTATTCGCAGTCAAAAACATAAAAATACACGACGATAATGCCCATGTATAATCGGTAGTAAAACCACTTCTATGCAAAGCGGGAACAAATCATTAACTGGGATGATTTTATTTTTCACCAAAGATAATTGATATAACTGGACTAATGTCAAAAATATCCAAAATACATGGGACTATAACATGAACAGCTACCTCCTTTTTGGATAATCTGAAGTTGCAATATTTTTTTTTTTTAGTACAGTTGGAGATCAAGGATATCAATCTGAATTTCGAGCTTGCGACCTCCTACATAGAGAGCATTTCGTTTGCCACTAGATTAAAGGCTGATTCATGGACAATAAAAATAATGTAATTTAACAAAACTATAATTATTTAACTTGAATTGTTCTCACTCGGTTTTAGAGGAAGGCTACAACCATACAGCTATTCGTCTATTTGTGACAAGGTTCAAAAAACCTATAATACAACTATTATGTGGCTATAGCTAGTTATTTAGAATCCAGATTAAAAAGAAAAACTCATAACATTATAGCTTTTAAGATCTATTTACAATTTGATTTGTGGCTTCAATAATTATACCACACGGAAGGATAAATAAAAAGATCCGGAACCATGAGAACTGTCCACGTGTCACGCACATATACGTCCTTCTTTCTGTCGCTAGGCCCACCTATGTCTCTGGAAATCAAGCATTTGTTTATATATATCGAGATCAAACCCTGCTTTTAATTCATTCTCTTAGCTTCATATACGTATTATTTTTCCATAATGGTTTTAAAAAGGTTAAATGCTGCAGGAAGAAAACAAAAATATGGAGAATAATTTAGAGTCCTATATGTATTCGTAATTAAATTATTTTAATCCACGTCGCATCTGTATCACATAATAAAATGCAGATGTGGATATATATAGAGATGTTGGCTACTCTACTTACATAAGCATATGAAGGCATATGTTTATTATCATTTTTAAGTTTGAAAGTTCAAATAGTCGATTTGAAGCGCTCAATATGTTCTTCATATTAGAATGTGTTTGGGGACCAAATTTTACGTTTTTTTTAAAATATTTTACTATTTTTTTAGGATTTTCCAAAACAATGTTTTTCAGATTTTTTTTATTTTTATTTTTAGATTTTTTGCCATATTAAAACATTGTTTTGAAAAATTCTAAAAAATAGTAAATTTTTTTTCAAAAATTCTAAAATTTGGTCTCTAAGCACATTCTAATATGGAGAACATGTTGAGCGTTTCATATCGACTCTTTGAACTTCGAAAACACAAAAATAACTTATAAGCATATGTCCTCATATGCTTATGTAAGTACGGATATTTAAATTATCCGAATCATAAATATTAAAATTAGTACATCCCAAATTTTACATTGTTTATTTTCATTTTTGTTGAAATATCCTCATTTTTTTATATTTTTATTGCATACCGAATATCAATAATATCTACAGTTTATTAATCGAATATGATCACCCATCTTCAATTTATTTTATATTATGTTAGTATTTTGGATGAAAACATAATAATAAAGTAACTTTATTCGAATAAATAAAAAATTCAATAGTTATGGAGAAATAAATTAAATTTGAGTGACCAATTCGTAATAAAAGACGAAATTTAGTGAAAATGAATAAATTTATAATTGAATAAGTTTATCAAAAATCAGGTCACAATATTGAATAAGTTTATAATTGTAAAAGAAAGCACCCTCTTATGTATAACATTTTCACATGACAATAAGATTCATTAGCAATGTGAAAAATGTTATACATAAGAGGGGCTTTCTTTTACAATTATAAACTTATTCAATATCGTGCGCGCAACATAATCTACCTTATTTTTAATACAAAAGCGTCGGAAGTCACTAAAAGAATTTTACTTTTTTTAATTTATTTTTAATAAAGTTGAAAGTCAAGTCACTAACTATTTTAATATCTACAAGAAATCTTTCATTCGGATTTCAAACGTGTAACCTTCCACACACAGAGCTGCCTTTGCCACTAGACCTACCTTTTCTATTCTTAAGCAAAAAGTTTGTCTTTTAACATAAAATTCCCTTGTGCATATATTTGAAAGATTGCTTTGTAGTTTCTTTTAAAAAAATGCAAGATATGTATTAGATTACTCAGTCCCCATTTTACTTTGTAAAGGAGACAAATCAATGCTTGGCTCCCCTCACGGAGACATCGACCTGGCTAAAAAAATATAATTTATATTGTATTTCAAATTTTATATTAGCTTCTCTTAATGTGTTCACACTTCACAGGAGTGTTAATTACTGTCCTTTCATTTATTTCTTTTACTTAGTAAGACAATACCATTCCAGAAAATATAAAACATATCTGTATGATTAATCATGTGCTACTAATTTTATGTGTTTGAGTTTGAGTATCTCATACACCAGATTGATTAATTTGTGAAGAATTAAACAAGTACAATTTGAATTTTTAATACTAAAAATATTCAATACACTTTGTGTCTACCACTAACTGATCACCATATAAATGAATCTGTTGCTACTTTCATACAGAGGTTCCGGCCACTCAAGTTTTATCCAATATCATATTTATTTTTCCTCAAATTTGAAAATAATATATCATGTTTGCATGGCTCATGTCAAACAAAAAAAAATTTGTCATATCAGTGGAAATCGTTGTTGGATTATGCTGGCTCCATAATATTATGACAATATTGTATATTTTATAAATGTGTATGGTCCCCTCTGCAACCCACCTCCCACCCCCCCTCCCATTTTGTTTGAGTGTCCTCCTAAGTTATTTTGGTGCGGGACATGTGGAAGATTTGGTTGGAGGGCACATTATTTACGTAAAATAGCTTTTGTGCAATAGGTATAAATATTATCGTTCATAGGTAGTAATACTTTGAAATTGTGCGGGAACAATACGATTATATAAGCAACTTTGTGCGAGAACGTTTCCCTCCAGTTAGTTATGAAAGTTATGTGCGGAGACAGTTATCAGCGTCCTGAAATAAAAGATAAACATGAATAACTTTAAATATTAAATATGGTTTTCTATTAATAAGAGCCATTACAAGAAATTGCACACAACGCCCGTAGGCGCTAATCCACAGGGTTCCAGCAATGCAGATCATGATATGCAAATTAAATTAATGAAAAATATTGCGAGGTTCAATTAATGGAGCTAGTCAAGATGAATTAATCAGTAATAAAATCCATTTGAAGGCACGTATTTCACAAAATCAGGACATCAGGTACTAAACCTTATAATTTATTTTAAACGCTTAACTCCAATTTTATTCTGGGAATAAAAATAGAAGTATCAAATCGGCCACTAAGCAATAAACATACATGCAAACAGTTGAGTGGGAAAAATGGCACGGCGGAGCCGGCTCCGTCAAGGAACGGAACGGTTACGGCATGGAATGGCACGGCACGGAACGGACGGCACGCGTGTCAGTTACGTGCCGTGACTCGCGTGTCCTGTGCCGTGATCATTCGTGTGCCATGCTCATCTTTTGAAACTTTGGCACGGCACGGCACGACACGTAGTCACGCGAGTCACGTGTAATTAGAACCATTAGATATTTGATTTGATGGTGAATCTTGAATAAACTAACCTAAATTACGATTAAATGGTTACGCGAGTCACACGAGTCACGTATGGTCACAGCACGTTTAGGCACGGCGTGACTCACGTGGCATGACCATTCGCGTGCCATAACCACCCCTTGACATTTGGTCATGGCACGGCATGTGAAAAATTAACTTGGTCACGACATGGCACGAGACCAAAGTCACAGTACGGCACGGCAAAGCACGACACATTTTTTCCACTTTATGTAAACCCCCATCAATTGTGCAATATTTAAAAAATGCTAGCCAAATACTTCAAAAAAAAAAAACCAACTTTTTTAAAAGGCAATAACCAGAGCAGGGATAAATATTAGAGTAAAGATGTTGTCCCCCCACTCCAGTCTCCTAAACGTCCCCCCAATTCTAACTAACTTTGTCAATCATTAAACTATCCTTGAAAAACAGTGTAAAACGTGTAAAAGATGAGTCCAGTTTTTTTCTTTAAATACTTGATATCATAAGTATGAATACTTGATGAATTATATATACATATTTGATATCTTAGGTATGAATACTTTCCATTTTGTATGAATACTTTCCATATTTGAATATTTGATACCTTGCAAAACGTGTAAAAGTATGTCATCATGGATCTCATTTGAAAGAGAAAATTGTGTAGAACACGTTCGTGGTTTTAGATTTGCAAAATTCCTCATAGATCGTCCCAAAAATTGGTTAGATTGAACGGAGAAAAAAAAACCACATTGAAAAACGTGTAAAAGATGAGTAGGTATTGTGTCCAGTTTTTTTTATGTACTTGATATCTTAGGTATGAATACTTGATGAATTATATATGAATACTTGATATCTTAGGTATTAATACTTTCAATTTTGTATGTGAATTAATTTAATCAATGATGGAGGACTGGTGGTGTGATCCACGTGACTTTTTGGTTGTGGTCCCCAATGCAGTCTGACAGTTACTGCCCCCGAAAAGTAATGGTCCCCAGTTTGTATGTGAATTAATACTTGATATCTTAGGTATGAATACTTGATGAATTATATATGAATACTTCATATCTTAGGTATGAATACTTTCCATGTTATTGAATGGGGGACTGACAGTTGTACTTTGACCGTTAGAGGAACTGACAGTTGTACTTTGACAGTTAGGAGGACGTTTAGGGGACTGAATGGGGGGACTGTTAGTCGATCCCTAAATATTAATAAGGAAACAAGAGTAAATCATATTAAATTGAATCAGCCAATATTGGCAAGGTTCTTTTATTATTAATTTATCATTATCTAAAATTCAAACTGCCCCAATCCAATGGTCCTACTTTTAGTGTATTTTTTTAATGCACTCTTCGGTATTATCTCCAGCCAAGTTACTTGTTTATCCGCTAAGAACATTTTTTAATGTTATTTTCTCATAGAAATCTTCTTTATTTTATTTTTTTTATTTAAAAAAACTGAGTGCATCACTGCCATGTAATGGAAATATATTTATGTTAAATAAGTATAGAACGTGCAAGTTGCTTTGAATAATTATAACTTTGATAATCTGAATACGTATCTTATCATCTACATCCATGAAATTCTTTGAGTTTAAATAACTGTTAACTGCTTTTAAGAAATTATAGACTTTAGAGTTTCTAAATGTTCACATTCCTGAAACTAATTTTAGAGTTTCTAATAAGCCATATCAGCAGTAAATTAAACTAATTTTAGCGAATACAAGCCAATCGTTTTGCCACGTTAGAGTTTATAAACGATTTCTTAATAAGAAATTATTGAGCAAAGTTGCTAAATAAGAAATTCATCTACATCCCGGAAACTAATTTAGCAATTGCCACGTCAGATTAGAAACTCTAATAGTTTCAGGAATGTAGATGCTCTAGATTTTTAAAATTAGAAATCAAAACATACTTTTCTCATATTAAAAATATATATCTTATATTAGATTTGATCATTCTTGGTTCACATTTTTTTATGTTCGGATAATTGTCAGTTCGAGTTTTATATTATACATATAGATCGTTCAAAATTTGAATATTCAAGTTACGAATCATGAATTCGAATAATATTGTACCTGAAATCTTGCATTTGCAATTTATTTGAATTCAGATTTTATTCGGACATATTTCTTGTTATATTTTTGGATCATTTAATTTTCTATATTAGCAATTCTAACTAAACTTCATTTAAGTTTCGAACTTACGACTTTTTACATAGGGTATTGTTTTTATTACTAGATTAAATATTGGTTTTTAAATTTATCTAACGAGTTATTTCAATCGTTTCAAATTCAAACTGTGATTTGTCATACAAGTTATTTTGGCCAATCAGAATAAATTTTGCTAGATCTATATATTGATAGATCGACGAAGGAATGAAGTCAGACTTTCAAGTTACGAGAATTAAACGTAACTAAAGTCAATTATATAAAAAATGTATGATGTAAATGGAGTCAATTTTATAGTATCTTTAACATTATACTCTAAACTATATAGAAAATCGTGTATAAGTATAAAATTTTTGAAAATAAATGAGAGTTCAATTGAGTAGTAGGAGATGCAAATCTTACAATAACCAATTAGTGGAGCGGTTGAAAGACTTAAAAAAGAACTGTAACGAATCTAAATAGTCACATGTGTTAGCCTATTTTAAATGTACCGTGCTTTCAGGTAAACTTTCTTTTGTTTATTAGACCTCTTGAATTATCAGATCACACATGACATGTTATAAGTTGGTGACAGAAAAATCTCATGCGAAATTGGCAACTTAAAACAGAGTTTATTCAAGAGACATTGTAAGAGGATCTAATTTTTTTTATATATAGCTGATCTTTGAATTATGCAAATGCCAGTATTTGAAGGATAAAAATATTGACAGAGTAGTTTTTGCTTCATGCAGGACATAAGTCATATGCATTGCGTATTTAAAGCCCATTGTTTGTACTTTGTACGCTGCATAAAGAAAAGTGCTCTGTCAATATATTTATCCTATTTTATTTACCAGGTTGGGCTCCTTTCTACGAATATTATTTGACAGTTTTTGACGGGTTATAGAGGGATCCAATTATAATATTTGAAAGTTACAACATCTTATAATAATTCGGTTTTACGATTTTTAAAGTCTAAACAGTCGGTCCAAAACGTTAAACATGATTTCAATATTAAAATGTGCTTGAAGATTAAATTTTATATTTTTTCAAATTTTTACTATTTATAAAGTATTTTACAAACTGTTGTTTTTTAGTGGTTCAAAATTGTGTAAAAACTATTATTTTGTAAAATACTTAATAAATAGTAAAAAAATTCAAAAAAATATATACTTATTTTCCAAATCGCAACAATTTTTCCGACATTGGAATGTCCTCATAAATTATTCACAACAATTATTAATATTAGCAAATCTCTCAATGTCCATTAGAAAATAACATTAATATACTATAATATTTTACAAGTATGTAGAGAACTACTAAATATCATATTTGACCGTTTATATTACTAAATATCATATTTGAGTAATTATATTTTCCCCATCTATCCATCTCCCATTTCATTCCCCAACTAACTAACTTTCTCTTCTAACTATAATTAACTATCTAATGGTCCCTACAAATTAATTACTCAATTTTATTTCTTTATTTCTTTCCTCTTTCTCCCTCTCTCTTGCACCTCCGCCTCCACCCGTCTGTCCCACCTCTCCCTCTCCGCCTCCGCTCGCCTCTCCCACCTCTCCCTCTCTGCCTCCGCCTCCCTCTCTCATCTCTCCATCTCCGCTTCCGCCTCCCTCTTCCACGTCCGCCTCCGCCTCCCTCTTCCTCTCCCTCTCCCTCCCCACCTCTACCTTCGTCTCCCACCTCCATGAACTATTTACACTTACACGATGAGGATGAATACTTGCTCGATGAGGGATGAATACTTGCATGACGAGGTATGAATACTTGTGTAACGGACAACTCGAAAGTATGTCATCATGGATCTCATTTGAAAGACAAAATTGTGTAGAAGACATTGGTGGTTTTAGATTTGCAAAATTCCTCACAGATCGTTAGAAATATTGGTTAGACTGAACAGAAAAAAAAATCACCTCTAAAAACGTGTAAAAGATGGGTGAGTGATGTGTCCATTTTTTTTTTTTTAAATACTTGACATCTTAGGTGTGAATACTTGATGTATTATAGATGAATATTTAATTTATTATATGTGAATACTTGCGCGCTCTTGTAAAATTAATCGAGGTATGCACATATGCTTGTAATACTCTTGATACATTAACTATTTACACTTACACGACGAGGATGAATACTTGCTCGATGCGGGATGAATACTTGCATGACGAGGTGTGAATACTTGTGCAACGGACAACTCGAAAGTATGTCATCATGGATCTCATTTGAAAGAGAAAATTGTGTAGAAGACGTTGATGGTTTTAGATTTGCAAAATTTCTCACAGATCGTTAGAAATATTGGTTAGATTGAACGGAGAAAAAAAATCACCTCTAATAACATGTAAAAGATGGGTGAATGATGTGTCTATTTTTTTTTTTTAAATACTTGATATCTTAGGTGTGAATACTTGATGTATTATAGATGAATACTTGATTTATTATATGTGAATACTTGCTAGCGCCAGTTGTAAAATATTTCAGATATTAGGCGGTCCCCAAATAGTAAGTGGTCCCCTAAGTAGTTAGTAGTTATTAAAGTAGTTATTGACTAGGGGATGAAACGGGGGATGGATCTCTAGGCTCTCCCTTTATATTATTATCTAAGTTTTTGTATTTCTTTTACTAAGAATCCAGTAAATATGTAATGGCGCTAGGGGTGCAAACGGATCGGATACGGATCGGATAATGGTAAAATAATATCCATATATTTTTTTATTTTTCAAATACGGATTGGATATTAGACGGATACGAATTAGATATCTATAAATATATATATATTTTCTTTTATAGTATATATTATTTTTTATATAATATATATCTATTGTTTGAATACAGATAATTAAAATTTAAAACCCTATATATATATATACATGGGTCCGGCTAATTTGCTGCTGGCAGCATTTCGGCCAAGTGCTGCCGACAGCAAATCTGCCATACGAATGTTCAAACAACCGATCCGAACCGTTCAACATGTTCTAAATATTGAAATGTGCTTGGAGACCAAATTTTACATTTTTTGGAATTTTTTACTATTTATTAAGCCACTTTGAAAATTCCAGATCCGGGTGAACAGTAAAAACAGAGCAACAAAATTCTGGACCATATGATCTGGAATTTTCAAAGTGGCTTAATAAATAGTAAAAAAATTTCAAAAAATGTAAAATTTGGTCTCCAAGCACATTTCAATATTTAGAACATGTTGAACGGTTCGGATCGGTTATTTGAAGATCATATGGTCCAGATTTGCTGCCGGCAGCAGCTGGCCGAAATGCTGCCAGCAGCAAATTAGCCGGACCCTATATATATATATATATCCGCACTGATATTCAGATATAAGATATTTGTATTTAAATTTTGAATAAGATCCGGATACGAACATTGTTATGAAAACACAAATTGCAATAAAAATTATAATAAAATACAAATAAAAAATATAATATATATTTTTTTCAGTAAAAATTAGAAATTAAGTCATCTAACTATTTAATATCTTCAAAGTATTCTCCTATCCGGATTTTAAACATGTGATATTTTACAATGAAAATATTGTCTTTGTTACTGAATCAAAAACTAGTTCTCAAATATAACATACTCTTAACCAAATCATTAAACTCTTAGATTGATGATTAATTATGATTATTTAGATCGATGATTATGTTATATTTTGTGCTCTGAACTGAAGTCATGAAATTTGTTATCCGTCATAATCAAATCGCATCACTAAAATGTTTTTTCCCTCATTGATTAATAATTTTTATTTTTGTGCGGCTGAAGTCATTAGATTTTTTATTTAGCATTATCAAATCACTTTATTACATTCCATATAAATGAATGAAAAACAAAGAAAAAAAAAACTGAGCATCACAGTCACAGGAGAGAAAGGACAAATAGACGCAAGAAGTGACAAAAATAAAAGACGAACAAATACAAGCTCCCTCTGTTTCACCTGAACTTTGTTTAGCATGAATAGGACCCACATGTCAGTACGCTCTTTAGACGGGAAGAGAATTATGAGACGGATTCTATTCTACGTCGCTACCCGTTCGGTACTTTTGCAATGGTACCCCTGTTTTTTTCATCTTTCTTTCTGAAAGATAACAACAGATACCTAACACGAGCTTCCAATTTATTATTGACGGATGGATTTATTTATTCATACATTCGGAAACTTCATTTCAGGTCATTACTTGGTGATTGAAGATTGATAGGTTTGCAATATATTTTAGTAATATCATCGTCATGAAAAAAAAAAATATAGTGATACAATCAGAGGCAGAGTCAGACTTTCAAAGCATGAGGGTCAATTACTAAAAAAAATTCTATTGTAAATGGAAGTCAATTTTACCGTATTCATAGCATTTTAGTCTAAATTATATATGAAATCGTATAAAATACAAAAAATTCAAAATTAATGGGAGTTAATTGACCCCCATTCCTCTCAAGTAACTCCGCTCCTGAATACAATACAAACTGCTTATTGCTGACGTGGATACATTTTTACTAATTTAGTAAACTTTTTTATGTGCTTTTTAAATTGAGAATTACGTCCTCAAAATATATAATCAATGATTTCTAAGATGTTACGTCAAAATTTATTAGCACCATGTGTTTCATCAAAATTTATTAGCACCATGCGGTAGCATATTTTGGCTTTTAGTTTTTCCACCAATACTAAAAAGTAAAGGGCTTTAGATGATAATTTACCTTCCTATGTTACCGTGCCTCTACTTGTATATACGATTATAACGCCAAAATTATTTTATAATACACAAGTGCGTGTCATAAATTTACCCGTTCGGAAACAGACCCTGTTACATGCTGTTATTCCAAGCGAATAACAGTAACATGTTATTCCAATCTCAGCCGTTCAAATTTTTCAATGCGAGAAAACTTTTTCAAGCACTAATCAACAAATGATAAACGGTTGGAATCGGAATAACAGCAGATTTATTTCCACAAATAAATCCTGCCAATACCCGAGTAGACTCCAGTGTGGTGCTTTCAGAGTCCAGGTCCTCTAAAGTAATTCACATTTTGTGTTTATATGTGGGCCGTCCGATCAAAATCCAGGCCAATCCGGCCTACGTGGAATACACGGTTTCCTTTACTATTCGTGCAAATACTTATCGGACAGTCCGGATCCAAACTCAAAATTTCAGTTAGCAGGTATATGAATTCGTGTTTCCGCTAGTGAGTTGGTGACAACTTAGATCCCTCCACTTGCGGTGCTTCCACAGTGACTCGTTCCAGAGTTTTGTTTTAGAAATCTGTAACAGAGAATCCAAGATGATACATTGAAAAACGGAATGAAAGGGACCTTTATCTCCCTTTCACAAACCAATATTTTCCTTTCGTCGTCGCCCCCCTCTTTATTTCTCTCTCTGTCTCTCTCTGACTCACCCTGTGCAGTAGAAAAGCATTTTCTTCCATTGTTGAGCTGATCCAGCTAACAGCATTGACTTACTCCCACCAAGCATCTCCAGTCGTTCCTACCAAGCTAACTATTGTTGATTTGAATAACACAAGGTGAGTTTATGATTCGATCAGACAATAATACTAATTGTTGTTCTCTTCTTCTTTTTTCTTTCAGAACCATTTTTTCCTTATGGGTTTTGTTCATCTCACAATGAAATCGATCTTCTGGATATGAATTCAAATTATGATCTTTTTCTTCTGTACTAATAAGGTATTGAATTTTGGGTGCACTCTTGGGTGCTTGTTTTATATCTTTTGCAATGCTACTTTTAACTAATTGCAAAGTCTAAGTCTTTTATTGCAAATGCATCCTTATTCCTTAACCTCCACTTCTAAATTCGTTTGTTCTTTGCTATATTTTCTTAAAGGCTTTAAGAGTTTTGACTTTCCATTTTTACCCCGATACCCTTTTAAAGTTTGATTTCAATTCATAGTTTTATTTGAAATTTAGTGGGCCATTATCTTATTCAATAGATATTTAGTTGTACTTTAAAACTTTGTATCCAAATGACCTTTTAATGTAAGTGGAAAGGGCTAATTAACCCAGAAGTACCCAGCACAGAGAAATTATTTGTCAATTTTAACCCTTCTTGTGTCTACATTTCTGCTTCCTTCAACAGTTGCCACTTTAATTCAACAAATTGGTTGGTCACAAAAGTTGACTTCCTTATCAACAGACCGCTACATCGAGGAACACCAAGAAACAAAACCAGGATGAATTGTTTTCGATTCTCGTACAGGGAAAGAGACGAGACAGCAATGCGGCCGCGAAAATCACCGTCGAGTAGATCGAATAGCAGCATGTCAACCGACCGTGACATCAGGAGATCAGGCTCTGAGTTCTCCATGGACATGAGCACTGAATCCTTCGGCCGCATTACGTTCCCTTATGTTCCACAGATGCCCTCCAATTTGCGCATATTTATGTACCAGGAGCTGAAGAATGCAACTAGGAATTTTAGCCGCGCGCTCATGCTAGGGGAAGGCGGGTTTGGATGCGTTTATCGGGGAACAATTAGGAGTGTTTTGGAGCCCGATAAGAAAATGGATGTTGCTGTGAAACAGCTCGGTCGCAAAGGGCTTCAGGTAATTTTTGTATTATTTTGTTAAGCTTGCATATTTTTTTAATAACCGAAGATCTGTTACAGACAAGGTGTGATATCAGTATGTAGCTTTGGATCTTGGTTTCAGCAATGTCCCATTTAATCAGTCCTTTATTTTATGTATTAATTAGCGTTTTGATCAATTTTCTTGTGCACAAAACGAAGCTTAGTTGTGGCCTGAATATTTTTTGCAACCAACCCCCTTGGCCGCCGGAGCGCCTTCCTAATAGGAGCAGAAATCATCAAAGAAAACTAAAAGAGGCAAAAACAATGAGGACGGAATATCAAAATATGTCTTCTGGTCCTGACCAGTATATGATATGTATACAATATAGTGGTCTTCTGTACCAATACCAAAGACCAAAGTTTTACCAGAGTTCTGTATACTCTCGGTTATGGTTCAGTACAACTTGGGCAACAAAATAAAACAGCATAACCTCAGAGGTGTAGTGCCGGGATATGTACAACACATTGCAACCAAGAATTTAACTTCACCCCTCTTTTCTTCGCTAATCCTTTTTACACAATAATTTTTTTTGTGCAGGGACATAAGGAGTGGCTGACTGAGGTCAATGTTTTGGGCATGGTTGACCACCAAAACCTGGTCAAACTCGTTGGGTACTGCGCCGAAGAGGACGAGAGAGGTATGCAACTCTTGCTTGTATATGAATTTATGCTGAATAGAAGCCTCGAGGATCATCTATCGCCTCGGTCCACGCAACCTCTCACGTGGCCCATGCGCTTTCGCATAGCCCTTGATGCCGCACGGGGGTTGAAATACTTGCATGAAGAATGTGAAGTTAAGGTTTGTTTTCAGTTTGAAAACTTTTGTGCTACTTTTTCCTAATGTAATCAAGTTATTTGATATTTTTCAAGGTTTTATTCAACCCCAATATATCAATGAGGTAAACCCAACATTTCTCATACTATGACCACCTTCTAATTGTTACCTGAAAAACTTTAAAAATTGCTGCCAGCTTTTGGAATCAATGTTGTGTCAGAAAACATAAGAGTAACTTGACCTGCATTTTAATTCCTGCTTAATTAATAGTTGCCAACTGCTTTATAAAAAAATAACACAAACATCTGAATCTCCTTTTCTTAAATGTAGCTCAATTGTTAACTAAGAAAAGCAATGCTATAAGAGACAGGGGACACAAATATCATGTGTTTAATATAATATTCCTTTTCACTGCACCAGCCTAATTTTAAGGTGTTATTTACTAATGTATCCAAAACAGCTATTTTTACTAATGTATCCTTTCATCATTGTCAAATTGTGAACTACTTTTGTAAAAAATTTACTTTTTTTGTTGGTTTAATTGTTTGCTGCTTTCTAGTCTGAAGATCAAAATATGCAATGTTCTACAGATAATATTCCGCGATCTGAAGCCATCTAATATACTCCTAGATGCCGAATGGAATGCAAAATTGTCAGACTTCGGTTTTGCTAGGCTCGGTTCACAGGAGGAGTCTCATGTTTCTACAGCGGTATGCACATTTTAATCTACTATAACTTTGCACATACATACAATGGGAACTTTGGCATATTTTAGAGTATCTGTGTTTGGATTTTGGACTTCTAATATATTTGGTACCGAGTTGCTTTTTCAAGAAAAAATTGATTGTTTCCTCTTTTTTTATTATCTGCATTTTGCATATTTTGCAACTATTGCACAAATTTTTAGGAAAAGGTGCTCCCAATAACCAATCTTCTAATTGAAAATGCAATAATAAATCCTGGGCATCACTATGTTAATTTATAATTTACTGTGGTATTAATGCAAAATATACTTAAATTCTAGGCAAGGAAATTATAAGTTTGTCCTTACCTGAGTGCTTGAATAATATCATGTGCTTGTGTACAATGTATCTGAGCTCTGAATTTTGTGCTACATAATATAGCCACTTGGATTAGTGGATAGTTGTTAACTACCAAAGAATAATTTAATTTTGTTTTGAGTTTTTAAAGTTACAAACCCTCTAATATGAAGTCAACAGGTGGTTGGAACTCTTGGATATGCAGCTCCTGAATACCTCCATACAGGTCGTCTTGCCACTAAAAGTGATGTGTGGAGTTATGGTGTAGTAATATATGAACTCATCACCGGCCGAAAACCAATGGATCGAAACCGACCAAAAGGTGAACAAAACCTTCTTGAATGGATCAAACCATACATTTCTGATATGAAAAAGTTTCCTGTGATAATCGACCCGCGACTTGAGGTGGATCCGTACTTGAAATCAATCATCAAACTTGGGTCTGTTGCGAATAAGTGTTTGGTTCGCCACCCAAGATCGAGACCGAAGATGAGTGAGGTGTTTGAAATGGTGCAAAAGATAGTGGATAATTTAGATAATGGAGGGGGCACACCAGAGCACCTGATAATGGGTCCAGGTTGACGTCAGAAGAGGGACCAGTGTCCCAACAGAAGAAGAGTGAATTGGAATTGAAAAGAAGAAGTGAAGATTTGAAAACGGGAGAAGGGAAGTGGATTACGTGGCCCAAATGGACACCTAAGCTTGTTCGAACGCATTAGCTACATGTTAATGTGTGGGTTTATATTCTTTTTATTTCACTACTTTATGGGAATTTGAGAGAGTCGTATCCTGTCTTTGAAAAGCTCGTGTACATAAGTGTTGTTGGATAAGAGTTTTTTCTTCGTTTTTTTTTTTTCGGCTTTCTTTTTTGTACTGTAGATGCCTTGCACAGCCAATGTTTTAGCCTACTGGAACCATCTGTGCTGTCGAGAACGGAGTAGGTCCGATGGGCATCGGACCTACGAGCACGACGACCGTCCGATTTAATTTAAGATTTGTGCGCAAGGAAATTGAAACAGACATGCACAAAGTTTAAAGCATTCTGCACGAATCTCAAAGCAAATTGACGGTGATTAAACCCATCAAACCAGAGTAGGTCCGATGTCCATCAGACCTACTCTCAAGTGCTGTCCTAATACGGATACTTCCTTTTTGCTCCTCTTATTTCTAGTAATCTCGCAAATATTGTTTTTATAAGTTTGCTCATGTAGTGTGTGTAATCCACAAGCTTTTTAAGAATAAATTGACAATCAATACCCAATTTGGAAAACCTCAGACACAACCCAACGAGTAAATCCAAGCTATTCTCTGACCATATTATTATACCGACCACAGCAAAAACGGTACAGTACCATTAGAGTACTGACTTTAATATGGCAGTAAGCAACAAGAAATGACAGAAGATGCTCACCGGAAAGGAGCTAATCAAATATATAATTAAAGCTCTTAGAACTCTTTCTTACACATATTTCGGATGTACTGTTTGAAACCAAAATACTATGATACCTTGCAGTTTCCTCGCCCCTCAAAATAAACAAACAGAGATCCTTACAGTGCATCCAAAAGTAACACTATGGAAATAACAGCACAAGATAACACAGTAGAAAGATGCATTTTACAAAAGGGCCGGACACATCCTATATCACATATAACTTCTTTAACTGTATAGATCATCATCATCAGCAGTGGCAGCAGCAGAGGCGAATGGGTCAGACCCGGCTGCACCTGTGGCTGCTTCAGTGCGGTCAGCGAAGCGGAACTCCGTGCCAAAGCCACGGGACTGCTGGAGGGTTTGTGCAAATGCCTGGTACTTCCTAATGTCCGCATCACTGACGCTGCGGCGTGCATACTTCATGGATTCCTCAAAATGCACTGCTTTTATCTCTGGAACATCATCAGCATCATCCTCTTCCATTGCCTCTGGATTCTCGCTCTTACGCCGCTCCCTCTCTATGTCCTATTTATGAGGAGTTACATGTATTAACCAAGAAAATTCACAAATTTAATCCTGGATAACATCTGGGGGAGGGGGTGAAAATAAATTACCTTCTCAATGTTCTCTCTAATTGCATATTTGCAAGCACGTTGACAGATTTCAGTTATATCAGCACCACTGAACCCTTGTGTGTACTTGGCAAGTGCAGTCAAGTCAACATCCTTGGCAATTGGGGACTTCCTAAGGCAGGCCTTGAAGATCTGAAGCCGTGAAGCCTCGTCAGGCAGAGGAATATAGATAAGCTGGTCCAAACGGCCCGGCCTCAGCAATGCTGGGTCGATGATGTCCGGGCGATTGGTTGCACCAATTATAAACACGGTTTTCTTTGCAGTCATGCCATCCATTTCAGTTAGCAATTGATTCAGCACACGGTCAGCAGCACCCCCTGCATCACCTGAACTGCTCCCTCTCTGAAACATATAACAGTGTTACGGGTGAGTTGACAACAAAGAACAAATAAAGAATTTTCTGCGTATTCTCTGATAAAAAAAATGTGTTTTGGTGGCTTAAACCGGTGATAGCCAAATTTTTTTTTCAAACCTATCTGAGAATTCCAAGTCCTACAAAACCCCCATCATTAAAGACCACCCTTGTGTTTAATTTTTTCAATTCAAAAATAAAATTTCATAAGTTCTTGAATTTCTCAACAAGTTGGCATCATCCCATTTTCTTACTTACCGGACTGACAACTATTTTATCAAGATTTCAATCAAAATCACCAAAAGAAACATAGTTAACACTAAACAGACTAACACAGATGCCTCAAAAAAGTAGTACAATACCTGAGTGGCAATGGAATCAAGCTCGTCAAAGAAGAGAACACAAGGAGCGGATCCACGAGCCTTGTCGAAGATCTCACGCACATTGGCCTCACTCTCACCAAACCACATGGTGAGTAGCTCAGGACCCTTGACACTGATGAAGTTGGCTTGGCATTCGTTTGCAATTGCCTTAGCCAAGAGAGTTTTACCACACCCTGGGGGCCCATAGAACAGAACACCCTTAGATGGAGCCATGCCAAACTTCTCAAATTTCTCTGGGTGTTCAACTGGATACTGTACAGTCTACAACAACGAGATAAATGTATATACAAGTCAAATATTGGATGATGAGCATCAGAAATTATTCTTTAGGTAACTTCCTTTTTTATGAGTTGTTTTGCATAAAAAAGCCTTGTTCTTATTAGATCCAATTGATTATCTCAGCATATTATTGGAAAGGCTCTTGACTGTGTTTGCCAATCTATCCCCAAATATAGTAACTTCTTGAATTAAAAACTCACCTCTTGCAACTCTCTTTTGACATTTTCCAACCCACCAACGTCATCCCAAGAGACGTTCGGCACTTCAACAACCTACAGAACAAAACCCGAAGTTAATTATTTGTAATCATCAAACAAATGCAACTTAATACACCTATCAACAAATTCCGACTTTGCACTTACAGTTTCACGAAGAGCTGATGGGTTGCTGATACCAAGAGCAGTCTTAAAATGCTCATTGGTGACTGCCATAGAGTTCAGTATCTCGGCATCTATTGTCTCATCCTCTAAATCAATGATGTCCATCTTTTCTCGGATGCACTGAAGTGCAGCCCTCAGTACAAAGTGCAGCCAGATCAGCACCAACATATCCATGGGTATCCTTTGCAATCTTTTCCAAATCAACCTGTGTAAACAGCAATAAAAAAATATAAGTACAAATTTAACATAAAAGTTTGACAAATCCAATAAAAAAAGACTTGCAATTGCAATATTTAATCAACATAAAAAATGCAAGTATAAATTAAAGTGAACTCACATCTTCGGCCAGTTTCATGTTCTTGGTATGTATACGCAGAACCTCCAGCCTGCCAACCTCATCTGGTACACCGATATCGATCTCCCGATCAAACCGCCCAAACCTTCTCAATGCTGGGTCAATGCTATTGGGACGATTGGTAGCTCCCATGACAATCACATGTGCACGTGACTTCAACCCATCCATAAGGGTCAACAACTGAGAGACAATTCTTCGTTCAACCTCACCGTGGGTCTTCTCTCTCTTAGGCGCAATAGAATCAATCTCATCAATAAAAATGATAGATGGGGCATTTTTCTCAGCCTCCTCAAACGCCTTCCTCAAATTGCTCTCACTCTCCCCAGCCAACTTGGACATGATCTCAGGTCCATTGATCAGGAAGAAGAAAGCACCGGTCTCATTAGCAACTGCACGTGCAATAAGGGTCTTACCTGATCCAGGTGGGCCAAACAACAAAATACCCTTGGGGGGTTTGACCCCAATTGATTTGAAGAGCTGGGGGTTGTCTCAGTGGGAGTTCAACCAACTCACGAATTTGGGCCATCTGTTTGCGGACCCCACCGACATCATCATAGCCGACGTCATCAAGGCGCTCCTCATCCTCACGCTTCACAGGCTCACCTTCGCAAAAGATCTCTGTGTCGGGGCAACAATGCAGTACTCGGCAGGATCAGTTTCAATGACCTTAAACTCAACACTACGCATGCCCCCACGTACGAGGAAAAGGTCACCCTTTCTGACTGGACGGTACGCTTCAAGGAAGTATGCTGTCAATATTTTCAAAAGAGAAATGATTATTAGCTGAAGCCCATTACAGCTGAAAAATTATTTTTGGATTCAAAATTGGCATTCTCAGTATATATCAGTAGCCACAGCTATGTTGGCATAAAGCATAATTGCATCTCTTACTTCATCCTAATTATTTATAAAACACATACACCTTGCTTTAAAAAAAACCAAAATAGACTAAAGAGTACAGCAATTTTCAATACAGAAACTCTGTACATTTCTCCACAACGTAATCAATTAATTTTCCTGTCATCACATCAGAATAAACAACTTTATTTCTTTATTTGAAGTTGACAAAGATTGCAAAAATAAATTAGGAGGTGGGGTTGGGGGAGGGAGGGAGCGAGAGAGAGAGAGAGAGAGAGAGCTTACGTTTAAGAAAAGCGTCAAAGATGTTGCCAGTGAGGCCCTCGACGGTGTCATCAATGGGGAGTACATGGACGCGTTTCCCATACTTCACATCCTGGCACTGGTGCACAGAGACGACATCCCCCAGCCGCACACGCAAGTTCTTCCTCACCACCTTGTTCAGCCTTATCTTTGGGTCATCGCAAGTGTCATCTGCCAGCACTATGCATATGGTGTCTTTCCTCTTCTTTCCCTGATTTTATTATTCACACAAAAAATCAGAGCTTTTACCCAAGTTAGGGAAATACACACACATCAGATTTATATAACAAAGTAATCCTCTATTTCTACCCAGTCCTTTACAACAACAAAGAGAAAGGAAGGTTTGACTCTAATAAACTACAGTTGAAAGAACTTTAGAAATACTACAAAGAGGATAATATTTATGCTGTTCGTTGATTTGCTTCCCCCTCACATTATCTTCAAATAGTTAATTCCATTTCTATAAGAAGTGTATTTAGCACTGTTTAGACAACTTCTGCCAAAATTAACAATAAGGCTCTCTGATCAGAAGCAATGATATAAGAGAAATGAGTTCATTTCATTGGAAAATAGATGAATGGAGATGATTTCAATTTGAAATTTTTTGGCCGGAACCATTATATTAATGACATGAATTCATTGTTGAGCAGAAAAAAACTCATCCATAATGTTCAACAAATTTACAAAAGCTTCCATCAACAAGATAGGCATGCAAGTGGAAGAGAGAGGAGCAAATGAGTAATTTTAATGGTGCATGTTGAGTTCTCGCCAGGGGCGGAGATACATGGACATAATGGGGGTCAATTGACCCCCATTCTTTTTAAAAAACTAGTAGTTATATATGTTTTTCACATATATTTTATTCTAAAATGCTATGAGAATCTCAAAATGGCCCCCGTATTTTATGTGAAAAGTTTATATTGTTGACCCCCATTCTTTTTTTCAAAGAAAAACTAGTTATTGTATACCGTGTATAATTGGGGAACTCTAGCATTTCATATTTCTGAGAATTACCCCGAAAATTGACCCCCATTAATCAATTTTCTGCCTCCGTCCCTGGTTCTCGCCATATCCAACCATAATAAGTCACAGAATTTCATATGTTCAAAAGTCTCCTCTCAAATCTAGGAATGAAATCATTTTCCGTTTGTTTCGATCAGAGAATTTTTCAAAATAAGAATTCATTTCTTATTTCTGAAGAATCTCATACTTCGATCAAACCCTAAATCATTGCACTGCTGCTCCAATTTAACATAACCCAACAAAAAAGGTAGGATAATTTTACCTTCAAAAGTACAGTGTCACCACGGAATAACTGGAGCTTCTCCATAGTCTCAGGGATGCATAGCCACAACTGAGTTGTCATCGTTGACGGCCTCATCAACAACCAGCCGGTTTATAGCCTTCTTTCTTTCCAAATCGCTGTGCTGAAGTCCTTCTTCCCCTTCCTGAAACACCCCGAATATATTTAATGTAAAAAATTAAAAAACTGCCACACAACTGTTTTGCTTGGGAAATAAGTTAGGTAACAATTTCCTAATATCTGAGATCCTCCGTACCCTGCTTGCTAGATTTAGAAGGTAACTTTAAAGGGTTTAGTTTTGTTAATACTTAAAAAACCACCATTAAGTCCCTTTAGAGGATTTAGAAGAAGGATTAATACTCTCCCATAACAATGACACAATGTTAGAAGCACCAACCGAGATAAAGAGAAAACTAAAGTTTTTTCTCATCCTTCTTTCTTACCCCTTACCCAAGAAAGGTAGCAAATAAGGCAAAAGGCAAAAGGCAAGCACAGCCCTGAGATCGGAGAGAAGGGAGGAAGAGATGAACTTACGGATCGGAAGACGAAGGTTCGCCTTGACTCGCCATAGAAATCTTTAAGAGAAGCTTCTAGAGGGGGTGGTAGACGAGCACAGAAGTAGAGAGAGAATGGCAGAGAGACAGTTGAACTTTATGAAGAGAGAGAATGAGAGAGATCTGTTGATGGGTCGAGCGATGAGTTGGGTTCGAGATATATTTGATTATGAAACCGACTTGGACAGATATGGAAACAGATATAAACCTAAATGTTACCAATTTTACGGAACGAATCTTAAAAATGGAACGACGAAAATATCAGGGCTCACAAATTGTATTTTAGAAATAGCACCATGTCGGCCCATTAAGCAACGATGAAAAAATACAGAGCGTGCTCTGCTGGACCCAAGGTGAACCATCCAGAGTCCAAAAAATGCACGACACGGCGACACGCTGTTAGCAAAATATTGCCATTCATATCACTCTCTTACAATTTTTTTCTTTTCTTTTGAGAATAGTAGAATTATAAAGTATATAGATTAAAGTTTTCTAACAATATGACAAGATTCCTTTTATAAAATAATTTAGAAGTTTCATATTCATTACTCCAGTTATGGCCGTCCAGTATGTAACTTAGGCTTGCTTCTATTTTAAGCGAATATCTGATAACAGATGATCAAAAGAGATTCATTCTATCAAATCGGATGTTCAAATCATTCAATCATTCATGCCTAAAGTAATAGCATATTTACGGTCAATCAGTACTATAATTCACTCTGACAAATATAGAAAGTATCATTTTTTTTAATCTTTTTTAGCCCCCTTAAACAAGAAAAGCGTTGATCAACTATTTTCCAGACTTGGATTTTATTCTCGGTAATTCAAGTGAAGGAGGCGGTGGGCAGAATTTAAAAAAGGAAACACTTCTAAAATTGATCTTCAAAAAAAGCCCAAAATAGGTGAGTAGTTTCCACTTTCCCGTTTTCAAAATCCTATTTTTGCAATTTATTTAGCAGTGCCTCTTATACACACTGCTCAAAGAAGAGACAAAAGGGAGAGTTAAAGAAGAGAATGCCCATTCGTTGATTGAGAAGGATACAAAAGTCACTTTCATTTTTTTAAATACAAATTAATGATTAATTAGATAAGACTATTTTAATTAAGCTCAAAGAAGGTAAATATGAAATAATTTTAAATTTTGACGAAGAAATGAGATATACTGAGAATTTGATAATAAAAAATTTAATGAATATAAAAACAATTCATCAAAAAATATACATAAGCAAGGTAAAATTGTAGCTACTGCGGTTCCACATCTAAATCTGAAGTTACGCATACAGATACAGCAGTTCTCCATACTGTTGTCTAAAGAATTCATATGACCGAAGTTAACATAATATTTCTCTTTAAATCTCAACTGTCGGATCGGAATCTCCACGAATAATACTAAAGGAGTTGTCAACAAAAACGAGGAATTAAGTCTCCTTAAACTTTCTTAATCGTTTAATTCTTTCGAATATTAATTCTTTAGCAAGGATTAATAACTCACATTTAGTCTCCTTTTATCCGAATCTTAATCTCATGTTCACCTCTATCCCTAAATTAAGACTCCTTAAATTTTACTTAACAACCAAACATGAGCTTCTTAACAGAGATTAAGATTTAATTCTACTTGTGTTACCCAAAGAGATATGTACATTTTATTTCGAATCGAATTAGTTTAGATTCTGATCAAACGGTCCAAATCTAAACAGAATATTCTGTTACCTCAGAGGATATGGATTCAGGTCCAAACAGCCATTGAGGCAAGTGAAGTTGCCAAATCCCTCTCAATCTCAGTCACAGGCTCACGGTCACGCAATCCAAACTACGCGCAGTCAAATCGCACTCGCACAGCCCCGCTCAAACCCCACCTAAAACCCAAAACCTTCTCATGCGCGCCGCTCGCACAGCCCCGCTCAAACCCCACACCTAAAACCCAAAACCTTCTCATGCGCGCCGCATATCGAACCGCCATCTCCCCTCCCCTCTCTCGCCTCCTCCAACCTCTCCTCACTCCTCTCGGTTTTCGCTTCTCTCCTCTCCTCCCTTCCACCCTGTCTCCCTCTCACTCTCCATCTCTTCGCCACTTCTCCTCCTTCCCTCCTCCCGACCCTTTCCTCGTCCCTCCCCCATCTCCCTTCCCCATGGAGAAACAGTTCGAGGAGTTCAAGCTCCAGCTCGAGGAATCCGGTGGGGTCCGTGAGAAGATTCGCAGCGTTGTTACTGAGATCGAGGCATCCAATCGGATGCTCAGCTCCTGCCTTCTTTCAGTACACCAGTCGCTCCCTCTCTCAGGTTTGACCTCTCGCAATAGTTGATTTCAAGAACCATGGGAACTGCTCTATTAGGGCTAGGTTGAGCGAGAAGTTGGGCATTATACGATGAAGCGGGTGTGTGTGTGTGTGCTGAGATCCTTCACTGTCAGGGTTTTTTTGAGGACGTAGGTTTAAATTTGTTGATGCTTAGCTAAAATTGTAGGAAGTAGGGTGTAATTTAAAATGTTTCAATTTCAATGAAACGGGTCTTGCCTTTTCTAAAAAAAGGGGGAAAACATGAAAAAATAACCATTTGAAGTTGGTGTGTAAATCTGCTAGCGTATCCAGGGAATGAGACTGTACTAGTGTACTTTCTTTGATTTTGGAGAGAAACAACTTTTTTTTCAGGGGTTTTGGAGAAGGCTAATGGCCACATTGAGACGGTCAAGGGTTTGTACGTTCAGCTAGCTGAGATCCTTAAAGACTGCCCCGGCGAGTTTTATAGGTAGCATTTTAATTTGCTGTTTGTTTTTTTAGCAGAATTGCAAATCAAGTCTATCATAATCTGGTCTAACTATCTTAGCTTATGGGATTTATGTATCATGGTGACTGGAGAAGATAGTTAGCATTTTAATTTGCTGTTTGGTTTTTTTTAGCTTTTTTTAGCAGAATTTAAATCAAATTTATCATAATCTGGTCTAACTATCTTAGCTTATGGGATTTAGGTATCATGGTGACTGGAGAAGCGAGACCCAGACAGTCGTTTCGCTGATTGCTTTTCTTCATTGGCTCGAGACTGGAGCTCTCTTGATGCATGCTGAGGCTGAGAAGAAACTTGGATGTGAGCCTAGTTATTTTAAGTTAATTTTGTTTTTTGTAGTTTTTCAGTCTTCATTCTATTATCAACTTATTTGTTGTAAATTAGACTGACTAAATATTCTTTTTATTTATAGTGGGATCGTCTGATTTTGGTCTTGATATAGAAGATTACCTTACAGGTGAGTATCTACACGTTTTTGAACTTGTTTTGTATATAACATTGATTGAAGTAATTGAATCTGTCAATCATTAAAATATTATTAATTAAATTATTTGTCACATAACCAACACTGTAATGTAAATAACTGTTTTTATATTGAGAAACTTGCTTATTGTGTTTGTATGATCTTTTCCCCAGGACTTTGCTTCATGTCAAACGAATTTGTAAGTACTCTCTTTTTATGGTCTCAAACTGGCGCAGTCGTGGTGTTTATACCTACCTACCTGCATCCTGTGACAGATCCATCATTTCTGTTTCATTTGTGTTAACTTAATCGCTAGGAAAGAGCCAAAATAAAAATTAGAAAAAAAAAAAATGAGCTTTTAAATATCCTGTAAAGTCTTGCCATCTTGGTCCTTCTGGTGATATTTTTTAAAATTTTTAATTTATGGTATACGAGTTTCCAGGCTTGGGACATTTATTTATTGTTGCAAACAAGATCCAATAATATTCATGTCTGCAAGTAGCACCTCACATTTTTCAGGACTGTTACAGCTGGACATATACATTATATCCATATAGTTTTTGATGTTTAATCAGATATTAAATTCAAGAAAATTAAATTATGTATTCTGGAATCTCACTTTGCAATAATTTATTGTGAGTGCATGTAGTTATATTAAGAGGAAGAGGTTAGGGTGATTTAGTGCCTTGATTAGAGTGTTGGTATGTTGATTTTAAAATAACCCATTTAACTGTACTTTCTGATCTCCTGCAACTGCAAAAATGAGAAAAAGCTGGTGTTTGTTTGCAAATACTGAAGTTAGGGTTTGTTTGCACTTCAATTTTTTGCTGGTTTCAAAACTTCCGTTGAAGTTAACATCCAGTTGGTACAGTAGTGACGTATTTTAAATAATAAGGAAGAGTTACTGACACATGATATATTTTCAGCCAAGGTATGTGGTGAATCGGGTCACAGCTGGGGATTATGACTGCCCCAGAAAAGTGCTCACTTTCTTAACTGACCTACATACTGCTTTTCGCATGCTAAACCTTCGAAACGATTTCTTGCGCAAGAAATTCGATGGTACATCTCTCTTACTGTTCCTACCTAATTATGACATAGCATGCTGATTGATTCCTGTTGTATGTGTGTCTGTGTTTGTGTAATGTGTGTGTTGGAAGCAGCTGTTTGTATTTCAATTCAGAGATGAGGATTGGTTGAACATGGTAGAAAAAGGCAGACATGGCAGTATAATTGGTTTGCCATATTTGTTAGGTACCATGTGATATAATACGTTGTTCTTTCCAACTTCTTTTAGGTATTATTTATACAGGTTATCAGCATATATATATTTTTGTTTGTTGTACCACCTGCCCACAATGGAATGTAAAATTCTCTCTACTTTAAATGCTAGGAATGAAGTACGACCTAAGGAGGGTTGAGGAAGTGTACTATGATGTTAAGATTCGAGGTCTGGCATCCGATGCTCAGCACAAGGCCAAGCAAATGCCACAGGAGACCAAGTAACACTACCATAAATGCATTAAAGTTGTTTTACCTTCTTTGGTAAGGAGGAGATTGTTGATTTTCTTTCTTTTGTTTGTTCTGGAATTTTAGCTGTTTACTTTTCAGTATAGGAAGGTACGGTTATGTTAAGTCTGGTTGAAGAGGTTTGAAACCAAAAAGAAATGATTAGACTGGAAACATCATATGAAAGATGGCTTCTCTGGTCCTGTCTCTGATTTTACATCCTCTAATGTACCTCACGTAAGGGATAGCATTCGGATTGCCACAAGTTTATTGGTTTTGCTACGAGTTTATTGTTTTATTGAACGGTCCAGATCATGGATCGTGTGGGCTGACCAACGGGCCCGTCTCCCTTAAAGGATTAG
>JAJGRW010004762.1:0-37709 GCA_025461045.1 Carex parvula | reverse complement strand
TAAGATTGATGGGAAAATTGGCTATTTTGAAAGTTTTGATGGGTACACCAGAAATTTTTCCCAAAAGAAAAGGTTAAATTTCGTTGAATCTATCAAACTCAAGAGACAAGATTTGATAAACCTCACCTTTTTCCTTACAACAAAAAAACAATCAAACTCCATAGCAACTTAAATCAATGTTGTCTACACCTTACATGTGATATAATCAGCATATCCACAACAAATAATGAAAAAAATTAATGCTCTCTTTTTCTCCTCCTTTGTAATGCAGAATAATACATCATCTCCTCTTTGCTAGCTGGAAATTGCGTTTTAAGAACTGGTTCGCCACATCATCGTTTCTATGACACAAACACTCGGAGTATTGTGTTCGGATCGGCTCGGTTCCATTTGCCGGTGGTTGGTGGCATCGGTACAACTGTTGCTGGGCTAGTTTTCTGTCCATTGGGTCCCACACCAACTCCAACTGTAATCCCACCCAATCCACTCGCTTCGCATGCTGCAATACTAAACTCCTCTATCAACCTCTCGGTGCAGATACCCATCAACCCGATTATACCTTCTACAACCTCCGCCTCCCGGTCAACCGTCTCTTCAGCAACCAACCCTTCTCCGCACGTGCAAAATGCCTTCTTCAAGCTCTTAAGATCATCTTCAATTAACTCATGGTCGGCAAGGGTAAATGATCGCTCACTGCCGCCAGCAAGGAGCACAAGAAGGAAGGCCTCATAGGAGGCCTTCATGACCTCCTTTACGGCAAGTGGTTGTGCACGGTCAACAAGGAGGGTGGTAAGAAGGGTTAGGTTTTGCTTTAGGATGCGGAGGCTCGGGCGGATGCGAGTGCTCTCTACGTTGCCGACGTAGAGGCCATCGTAGAAGGAGTGGTGTGAGTCGAGGAATATGAGGCGGTATGCAGCCACCTCTGATACCTATATTTGTTCCAAAGTTCAAAATATTAGTAAGGAGTAAGTGTGCTAACCATTTTCCAAAATTTAGCAAGCAAAGCTCATTGTCAAAAAACAAACAAAATTACAGTACAACCTGTTGGATGGCATTCTGCACGGCAGAGCGAGCAATCTCAAAGCGATGTGAGAATGGTGCAAGTCGGCGGTTTGGGAGGTTGGTTGCGGTGGCTGTGTTCGATGAAGAGAAGAAGGTGAGTGATTTGTCGAGTGTGCTCAAGTAGTTGATGATGTAGTGGAGAGTATTGAGGCGGATGTAGAGGCGTTGTGTGCCACGGCTAGTTGATGGTCGTGGGTTTTGGCCATCTGAGCCACTCGACGATTTTCCCTGGTGGGGCCCAGAGCCATTCTTGCATGGGTTCGCAGCTCTTTTCCAGAGTTTAACAAATTTTGAATCCTGGTTGCACCTTGTCAAAGGGGGCAGGTTCGGTAAGTAACTCTGCCTCGTACCTGTAGATTGTTTGTTTAGAGATGAATGATTAATATTTTAACATGCCATGTATCAATATTAGAAACAGAGAATTGTGTAAATGGTGCCAGTAAGGGGTTCTCCTGCTAAGTAAACAAATAAAACCAAGGTTGTTGACAATTTCTCAAAGAAAGTACAATAATCATGCATTACCATTGCCTAATTATCCATGTAGTGGTTTCTCAATTAGATCCAAAAGTATTATTTGCATAAATGTTATAAATGAACTATGATTGGTTATGTTCATACCGCAAGATGCGACAAAGGAAGTGTAGTCCTGGATGAGAGCACCCAAACCATCAGCAAGTTCTTGGACCATTTCGTCCCTCGCCCCGACCGGTATCTCAAAGAACTCATCTACCGTTACCTTTGCCAACTTCATCAAGTCGACCGCCGACTGTGCAATCGGCTCTGACTTTGCCTTTGGTATCCAGCTCTACAACATCAAACAACATCTCACTGATCCAGCAATAACAAGGCAACAGGTCCTAGTCTACCATAAAAATTAGTAACTAATGGTATCAAAAGAATTAAGCTTCTAATTTCTAAAAGCTCATATGCCAATATAGTGCACCAATGGGCAAAAAGAGAGTAAAAAAAGAAAAGTTAGAAGCTTCACAAATATCAAATTAAACATAAATCAAATTTATCTACAATGAATAACTTATTATAATATCTAAATCAATTGCTACAAATATGTTCATGTTAGATCGTTATCATAGAATAATATGGAGCAGTTTATTCTACTTTTGTTGTTAATTATTGATTTAAATTGAATAATATGGAGCAACTTATTTTAATTTTTCAAGAGTAAATTAAATGGAAGGGAGGAGGGAGGGGAAGAGAGGAAATATTTGGGACACGCAAGAGCAGTTTGTCGATTATTTGATGGCTTTTAAAAGAAGGGCATTTTGTCGATAATTAGGTATATATGCTTGGCTTAATTACCTCGGTTTCCTTAGCTCTGTTGAGGCATTCCCTTCCAATCCTGAGCCTCTCCTCAATCCAACTCTTGAGCAATCCAACCACAATTGACTCTACATCGTATGGCACCATCTCCTTGACGATCGCTTTGCCACCATCGTCGCTCTCGGAAGAATCCTCTACCACCATTTGGACCAACACCTTCTCCATGCGGCCGGCCGAGTGCAACACCCGAACCAACTCATTAGTCAAGCTTGTAACCTTGGCAAGGTATTGCTTTAGCACTACACCAAAACAGTTGTGGAGAGTGATCACGGCTATAGCATGCGGGGCCGGGTGCCACCGCCTTAGCAGTGGGCTGTAAGTTTCTTTCTCGAAAACAGCCAGTTGCTCGGTGTCTTTTGCTAGTTGCGTAAGAATTGTGCTCGGGTCTTGCTCTTCCATTTCTGCCATCACGCCCTCATTGTGACCGACATCAATTCCATTTTCTAATATCTGTATTTGTCAATGTGGCACAGTTAGGGTAATCTTTGTGATTTTCTTGGTACTACATAAAATTCCAGGTATATGTAACTAGAGTAATTTGTGCAAAGAACAGCAAACTTGCATGAGTAGTTAAATTGATATATGAAATGTACTTATGTATACTTCAGATCTATTGTGTAACAAAACTTGAATAGAAATATGTACACTGATACTCCTATAATCCTATCAATTAACATCATAAAATCAATATAAAACTATAAATTAATAAAGGAAACATTACACACCTTGGTGAAGGCACTCCTCATGGAAGACCTAATGTAGTAATCGATACGGTTACTTGACACGCAAGACAACAACGCATTAGTGTCAATCAATCCACTGGTCAAATTACTAGCTGCACTTGGTACATCTTCTGATATGATCTTGCAAGAGGTAAGGGCCAAAGAGAGAATGTATTCCATTGTGTAAACAGAGCCCCTTTCAAAACTCTCATGGTACTCCATAAGCCGCTTCTCTAACCACCCCTGCATTGTCCCCATAACACTTGATAGAACCTTCATGTAGCAACTGTCACGCTCCCCTTTTTTTGCGTCAGTCGCCACCTCAGCGAGCATCGTTTGTGTGGCACTGATCAGGTCTGGCTCCATCTGAAATTTCACATAATTAATTGATTTGTACAAACAAAAAGCCAGAATGGATTAGAATTGACCGTAACTTCGTCATATTAGTACTTTGATACTGTACCAAGTTCAAGAACTTCATTTATTTCTTGAAATCTAGTTGAGTGAGGCTCTTGTACTACTCACAGCGCCGATTGATCCGTACTAAGGATCAATATTTTTGTTTCTAAAGTCAACTAGTCAATCTGAACTGTTCAACATGATCTTCGTATGAAAATGTCGTACATATTAAATTTTATATTTTTCAGAATTGTTTTACTATCTTTTTTAGATGGGTAGAAAATCACTACTTCTGCATGGTCTAGAATCTTTAGATCAAGTGATTTTCTACCTATCTACAAAAATAGTAAAAAAAATCTCATAAAAATCTAAAAAACATAAAATTGATCTAAAAGTACATTTTCATAAGGATATCATGTTGAATGATTCAGATTGATTGTTTGGACATTGAATATAGAAATATTGATTCATAGTACAAACCAATATGCACTATGCATAGTACCGTAGCCTCACTCAATCTAGTTTTCTATACAAATATTTAGACTAGTAATGAACACATGACACCTCACCTGACCGGTGATGACGTACTGTTGGAAGAGAACCCAGGCAAAGCATATGTTGTGTATCATCCGATTTATGCCGAGAATTGGCCATGTCCTCTTCATAAGCTCGACCAACTCGTCGACCTCATCTAACACCACGGTCTCTTCCCTGAGGTCGAAAATTGACTGGAGAAGTGCCACATACAAATGTACGTTTAACGGGTACCCGTCGGCCCAGTGACACGTGTCACCTTGACCTCCTCCGGGGGCCCGCCATGCTAGAGCAAGAACGGCACTTTGTAGGTGGCGTATCGGTTCGAGAACTTTGTTTGTCATGTCGAGAGGCCTTGCTTCTACTGCACGGCTGACTTCATTGATTCTTTGTGCATTTGGATTGGGCCGTTCGAGAGGATAGTATGGGTAAAGGATAAGGGCAGCTTCTAGAATCTTCATCTGGCGCCGCTGCCAGAGGTGGTACTCATGCAAATCATTGAACTCGGTTGATTTGAGTTGCCGAAGGAGCTCTAGAGGAAGTACTATTAGATCAGCTCTTTTGTTTACCTGTTAAGTGATGAATAGATTTAGTTTAACAGGTCTTTCCATAGATGAAAATGAACAACAGGAAAATTAAAAGTTGAACCTTAATTATTAAAGCAACAAAAATGCTCAAGAAAGGTAAAAATATATATTTTTATGAATCAAAGCATGCATTTGTACATTGCATGAATCCACTAACCTGGCCAACCATGGTGCGCATTAGAGTCTTCCTGAGTCGAGCATCGCTCAACTCTGCAACTCGCATTTGTTGCCGCATGATCTCGGCAGAAGTCATTGGCCTTCTTCCCTTCCCAGGCGATGAACCAGGCAAACTATTCGCCGTTACTGCGGCCCCCACTAGCCCAATGGACCCCACCATCCCTGAGCTCACCGAAGACTGACTCATGGTCCTTGTCATTGGCTGTGACGCCCTCCTTGCCTTCAACCCTAGCACCTTCTTTATCTTACTATTCACCATGTTCATCCCGGTCCCACCCTTTGGCCCCACCCCTCCTATATGGCTCCCACCGCTAGGCGATACCTCTCCATTAGATTCCCCCGAAGAGTTCGAATGATTATAACTCATAGGCCCGCTTCGGGTTGCATTGAAGCTGGGAGAAGAGCGGCATGACATGAAGAAGATTTCATAGGCGGTTTCACGCAGGTCAGTTCGGGAGAGGGACTCGATGCGTCCAAAAGGGCAGTCGAGTTCAACTGTGGCCACATCAGGAAAGGAGTCCGGCTCGGTATCTGACCGGGAGACCGACGAGCCTGAGCGACGGCGACCCATGACTCGTTTATTGCGCGAGCCTACGCGTGAGGGATAGGAGGGATGGGATACACAACAATGAGATTAGGATGAAGAGAGATATGAGACCAACAAGAAAAATGTCATGCACGGTTTTGGTTTTTGTGTGTCTATATTTTTAGCAAAGGAAGGTGAGAGGTTAGTTTGAATGCCAGCTCCTAAACGGCATGCAATGAGTTAAAAAAGGAAGAAATTTAATGATTGGACCAGGTAAAAGGAGAGGCTTGAAAGTGGGTCCAGATTCAGTCTAAAAATTTGTGGTTACCAAACTGTCAGTGGCATATTGTTGTATAGAATTGGTTCATGAGATAATTTCTTTTACAGTGAAAAATGCCAGCTGGATTTATCATAGTATTTACCTGGCGCTTTTAGCTAGATTTGCTGACTTTAGTAGTTATCCACCCCGAATGAGGAATTTATTACAATTTTAGCAAAAACATTATAAGAGGATCTATGAAATATAACTGTCAACTCTGTTTCCAATAAGTAAAAATTCTTGGACTATGGGGAAAATTTAATTTAAATAGTTATTTAGTTGGTAGTCCGTTGGTTTTAGAAAGAAACTTGACCTATATATCATAACTCGGAGGTTTTTCTAATTCTTTAAAACTTCAGTTACTGTAAATTTCAAATAGCAGCGCAGATTATATAAAGCACAGAAACTACTAAGAATTATGGAACAGTAATATGCATATTACACAGCGGCCCATGTTATGAATTCATATCTCAGTTTTTAAAGTCCAAACAATTGATTCGAACCATTCAACATGATATTCATATAAAAATGTACTTGCAGATCAAATTCTACATTTTTTTCAGACTTTTTTACTATGTTTTTTAGATAAATAAAAAATCAATTGATTTGAAAATTATGAACCATCCAAAAGCAATGATTATTTTTTACCTATCTAAAAATATAGTAAAAAATTTAAAAAAATATAAAATTTAATCTACAAGTATATTTTTATATAAAGATCATGTTTACAGTTCGAATTAACTGTTTGAACTTTAAAAATAGAGATATAGATCCATGGCACAAATCGATCCGTAATATGCTACGAAACGCCTCACTCATTATGGAATGTTAAAAAGCTGGAAATTGACAGATAGCTACGAAATATAACCATTGTTTTCATATTCATCAGGATTGAGAGCTTGTACCAGCACAAAACGAATTTTTTTTCTTCAAATTTTGAAATAAACTGCCTTTAAATAGTAATACACCCTCAATTAAACAACAAGAAACACGTATATGTTTATGACAACATCTAATGAATAGAGTTCTATTTATAATCAAGCAACACAATGCCACACACCATCAAGTACAACAGAAAGCATTTAGCTTCATAATACAAACAAATAAAAGAATAACCAAACCCAATAACAAAGCATACTAAGCAATACAAAAGTAATTTCCCAAGTAAATGCATCAAACAAGTCAGAGAAGAACTCAGCGGCAGTTTCCTATCTTCTCCTACAAAGTTTCAAAAAAGGTGTAAGAAAGTTTCAATTGAGTTGCTCATCTCAATATGGTACCGGTATAATGTATCAATATGATACAGGTAATGTACCCAATTCGAAATAGTGCGCTTTTGTCATTTATTAATAGGATATACCATATTGACAACAATACCTATCTGACAAGTGACAACTGCAATAAAGTATGACTTGCCAAAATAAAAAAAAAATTAAATTATAGGTTAGCCATTTATCAAACACATTTATGAAAAAATATAGTCATATATTTTTATTTCATTAAATTTTGTTGTCACTTTCCACAGTTGTCAACTTTTGTAAATAAACCCTTTCCTTCAATTATTTATCCATGTGCAAATTATATTGGCTCCATTAACAATCGCCATTTTCTTTGGATTCATTTGACTATTTTGGTCTACTATACATTGTTTTCTATGATTTTATCTGCTATACTTTCTATTTGGGATATTTTTTCTATGTTCTCATTTCCTTTTATTACCATAAAGTTTGTTAAAATCAAGATCCAAAGATAAGCTGAGCTCTCCAAACCTTGTTGAGCGATACCAATTCCCTTGCTCAGCTCCAGTAGCTTCCCACTGTACCAATAATTGGTATGTCATCATGGGCCGGGCTTCGGCTCGGGGACCGCCTCGGTGAAGAATTCACCGATGATTCTATTTGTTTGACAATATCCTGCACTGTCAGTGCACCCAAAATCGGTCTTTCCTCCTGACTAAGTGGCAAATTACCAACCTGCCCTTTCTCCAACTTTGAATTATCTGACGAAACCAACCATGTAGAAAGACTCGTATTAACTGAGACCTCATCCCCCTTGTTTTCTTTGTAGAGGTTGGAATTTACAGTTTTGTCTTTGTTTGTTGATTTCTCTGAAACGCTGACCACCTTGGCTTGTTTCCATTGAGATAAATTCTCTACCGGGTTCAAAACTGGGTGCACAAACTGACTCCGGTCTCGTGTGTGGAGACCCGGTATGTCAGTTGAAGCAGGGTTACTTTTGCTAATCAGGCTGCTTACTTCTTCATTAGCATTGTTACCAGATAACTCTCTCTCCTTATCTATTGACAATGAAAAAAACGATTCATATGACTCCTCGTCATTTCCTTCAATTCTAATTCCGATTTCATCTAATCCTATTCCTTCGTCTAATTCATCTAAACCTTCCTCTTCCTCACTATCAGAATAGTAATAATCCTCCTCCTCTTCTTCATCATCCAATTCTATTTCATCATCACTATCACAATTTTGGTACCGGTGGTTTGAGGGGAAGGTGACACAGGTTGGGCTCAGTAGAAGTCGAGATTTTAGATGTGTTTCTTCTTCAATCTCATCGGCTGACGAGTAGCATCTTTCTCCAACTGGTTCATATGTCTTTACATTCAAATCAAAAGTTACTTTCTTTCTAGGGAGACTACTACTCTTCTTCTCATTAGCCCCTCTACAAAAAAGAAAATATACAAAATAATCTTAACTAACATGCATGTTTCTCTTGATTGACCTGACTAGACAGGTCTAGGGGACCAGTTGCATAGTACTTGGCAGTACTGTACCATTATGAAACAAGGTTACTTGTAATCACCTTAACACAACAATCTCATGAGAATACATCCAATACCCCTACTACAAAAATATAAGAACTAAAAGAAAAAGAACTAAAATGTACCTTATCTCAGAGAGTTGGGCTTTAGCAGGCTCAACTGGAGTGTCCAATGGAGGCTTCTCCTGAGTGATAGAGTGAACTGGAGGGTCCTGTGGCAGGCCCTTTTCGGAGGAAACAGACTCAACTGCTGATTCTGGAGGAAGGATGTTTTCAGGAGAAAAAGACTCCACAGATTGGTCCAGTGGAAAGGTCTTTTCACAATAAGCAGACTCAACTGCGGGGTCCAGTGGGAACTTTTCAGGAGATAGTCGTGGGGTGACCTGTGTCAGGGAAGGTTGTCTCGGTTGAGTTGTCACCGATTGAGAAGGTCTAGAGCTTGCATTTCTCTTATTTAACTGAAAGTGCAAAAACCAGAAATATTAGAATATATCAAAGAAATCCCAATCTACAGAGAACTTTGCACAGCTTAGGGCTTAATTTTTCTGGTAATTTTGAAAGAGAAAAACAAATTAGAAGCAAGAAGTAATCAAATCAGGGAACTTTCTATTATTGTAAGTCTGAGACTGGAAGATACTGAGTTGCATCTGGTGCCATTATTAAAAAAAGGCAACAATTTTTCATGATTCAATACAGATAGTTTGATCTTGATTTGGTTCAAACAGTCCAGTTATAACTGGATAGATATTTTATTTGACCTAAACAATCCAGTTTAACTAACAATTATGGCACCCCACGTAAATTGAAGAGATATTTGCTTGAATAATATACAAGGTAGGAGTAAATTTGAGAAGATTTTTTCTTGATGCATATAGCCCCAACAAAATATAATTTTGACAAAGACACTTCAAATTCTGGGTAGTTTGTTTGCCAACATAAATCTACAATTACATGTGCCTCATAGCCTTATCTCACATACTCTCAAGCCACTGAGAACTTATCAGACAGCTCAAACAGTAATTTTTTACACAATCGACAGTCAACCTAAAGGTAAAATAAAGAAATCATTTTAGAGGGTATCTACGCAAAAATTCAAGTTTACAGTGGTTTAATTGCAAACTTGTATACATTATATGGGTTAACAAAAAAAAACCTTAGAAAACCCAAATTATGCCATACCCGCTCACTATGTGGCAATCTTTTGGCTGAGCGACGCCTCCTCCTCTCCTTCCTTTCCTCCTTCTCTCCACCGAAGCATCCAAGAAAGCACCCCATTTGAAAAGGAGTGCTAGATCAAGAGTCGCTAGGGTTTAGTTCTGAGCCAAGAATTTTGAGAAAGGTTCAAATTTTAAATGCTGTTCTTTCCATGGAATTTGGATCGAAAGATGAGAACAACAAGCTCTCTCCTCTCCTCTCTTGCTAATGGCGATCGCAGAGATTTTAATGGTGAGAGGTGCGGTCTCTTCTCTTGCGGGGTAAAACGGTCAAGAAGTCGGGATAGGGTTTTTTTCAATTTATTTTCTCAATTCTTTACTTTTTAAGCATTGAATCCCGGGGAATATGACCGTTGGAGCCTTCGTTCAGATTCTCTACGACGAATCCAAAACACGTTTCTGTGTAAGAGATTGCTGACATCATGGATGACCAACTATTAAGTCTATTATTAGCGTATCGGCCTGTCTATTATATCACACACGAAGAATAACATCAAGATACGCCACAAGCAATGTCATTTCCTCTACTCGAGATAGGGTACGGCGTTCTTCAAAACTTTCCTTGTACAAAAGCTAGTATGGCTGAAATGTGGGACCTACTTAAAGAATTCATGTAACTGTTGGATGACAGCTAAGTGGGAAAAGGGAATCCAATGTTAGCTGGGTAAATATTTAACAAAGTAGCTTTAGCTTCATACAGCGCAAAAACCACATGCAGTGCTGTTTCGAATCTGTAGTTCGTGGAGTGCATGAAGCCGAAACTGCTCTATTAAGATATTTACCCGTTTGCTGAGCCTACACATATTTGAGCTTTTGTTTATCAGCTTTTAAAGCTGCATATTGGGCCTTCCATAAATTATGGCCCATTTATATTTGCTATTTTTTTTTTTAGAGAAACCCATGAAACTCAATGTTGAGAACGCACGAAATAAAAAAAGGAAACTGCAATTATTATGTTTCATACATTACAATATAATTTAATTAGGATTAAACAGAAAACTCTGCCAACATCATTTTTCTTCATAATTACTTTAATAAGATAAAATACGAAGTACATTTCAAGTAGTTTATACACATACAATTACCACAGAAAAGTAAATAGAGTATTTTAGAAGAGAATTAAGACCCTTTGCTCAATTCATGTATTATACAGCTAATTAGCAAGACATTGCAACAACAAAAGCAGTTTTGCATTTAGGCCTGTTGAAGAGGAACAAATCCATGGCGAGTAGCAGCCGATAATATCATCTCCATGTCGAGAATAGCATCACCGCACTCGTGCATACCCCAACCTTCTAGTGCATGCACTATCCCGGCAACACGCCATGCGCTCATCACCCGTCTCGGTAGCCAGTTCTAAACAGAGAAGAGCATATTTTTAACTTCAAATTCATAATTGTTGCACAAAAATTGTCATGAAAGTCATGAAAGGAAAAGGAAAATAAATCAAATGCACTTATTGAAACACAGGTTATTAATTTAAAATTAACTAATTAAGACAATTTACCTCACACGAGTGCATGTTTTGTAATGATTTCGGGATCTTCATGGCCGGTGTGGTGTAGTAAGTGCAATCCTTGCGTGCCTTCTTCAGTGGGAACTGTGAAAAGGGGATAAATTTCGTTCCTTTTTGTGCTCTTCTTTGATCTTTGTCCTCAATTCCATCTCCAACTAGCCAAACCTATATATTTTTCAAATGCAAAGCTCAAATTTCAGCCAAAAAAAACAAATAAATCGAATCTCAAAATCAGAATTCTAAATTCCATTTCACCGAGTCTTTGAAATAATGATAATGACATATGTCTCTTACAGTGAAGATTACATTCAAATTCCAGCAAGGACTAAGTTCAAATTGGGGTACTAGGGAATAAAATAGTGCATTGCATACGAGCTTAATTATAATAAAAAGGATGTAAAAGAAAAGAAGTCTATTTGAATTACCTCCGGAGTTGAGGTTCTTGAAAAGAGAAGATTCGAAGCTATATTTACTGGCAATTGCGGCTTCAGGACATGATACTCTTGCTTCTGATTCATGATCACCTACTCAAAAAAAAATTGGTTAGTTGTTCTTAACTTCTGATTAAGTAACATCAAGTCTATTTAAATTAGTGATATTACCTGGATACCCCTCTGGCATAAGGATGTGGCGATAGCACCAGCGACTTTGGAGAGGTGTCCCGTGAGGAGAACTTGGTCTACTTCTTGAGGAATGCTTTTGATAACCAAGGCCGCCGCTAAGCTACTACCATCCACAATTTTAACATTCAATTTTGGATGCTTTTGTAGGTATAGCTCGCCACTTACGTTAAGTTCCCTTGTCTGAAGCGAGTAAAATAGTTATAAAATTGCAAAAATAGTTATACCGAATGCAGTTCTTCGTAGTGAATTACATTAAAAATATACTCGATGATACTTGAAAACATAATTATATAATATATACTATATAGAAATAAAATCGATGGTCTGACGATGACAATTTTGTCCTTCTCAAGGAGTGTTTCTTTACCTCCTTCAAATGAGATTTTGTACTAAATTACGATGAAGTATATACAGCTTGTTGTAAGCTAGTATGCAAAGGTTTTGGACAATTTGGTCATGTTGTGTACCAAGCTAATTAGAAGGTACTTTAAAATGACTTTATAAAACCAAAAAATGAAATTACTTGTTATTAAAAGTACTTTAAATTGGGGTTACAAGGAAAACTATCCTGCCTGGTTTAAGAGCCCTAGACTCAGAACTTTGACGCCTCTTTTGTCGGCATCCAATATCGCCTTTTCAATTAAGTCATTGATTGCTTCCTTCTCCCATCCCAAGCCATACTGCCATGTAAAGTATATAGTTATTATAATTTTCATAATCAAAAGTTTAGATGTTACAATACAAAATAGAAAATTTGACATACCTGAAAAGCATATCTCGGTATAGCCCAAGTTTGCATCTTTAGCTTGTCCATAGTATTTCTCTCAACGGTAAATGTCGACCCATAAATCGATGTCACCATCATTGATATCCATGATACCGGCGACATCACAATCATGTACCATTTCGAGTGATAAGGCATGGAAGCAAGGGACGCAAAACCGAGTCTAAAATAAAATATTGACTGTAATGTGGTAGGATGTGTGAGGTGTACCACATCTATATTTTCTTCTTTGCCCTCAAGAGTTCTTTCGTAGAGATCGTCAGATGATTTGTCCATGGTATTATACACGTAGTCGTAGAAAGGCATGAACAGAGAATAGTTTGTTCTGAATTGAGTGTGGTGAAGGGAATGGTACCTGGTATAGTACAATTCCATGTCTCAGAATCCATGGTAATTTTTTTTTTTTTTTTGCAATCAAGTGCTGTATTTTATCCATGAGTTTGCAAAATTACAATTAATTTATTACTCCTAAAGTTTCAGATAAGAAATAACACTCAAAACATTTTGCCAGTATACGCAGATGATACCAAATTCGTTTGTATGGAAATGCAAAATTATTCACGTTTATCAAATTTAAAAAATCTTGTCCATCTATTTGTTTTTAACAAAAATTTTGAGATAGTAACAAAACTGAGAGGTTGGTCATGAATTACGTTATCTTAGTTAATAACAAAAAACTGAGGCATCCAAAAATCATCTTATGCTTCTCTGGATTTGATTTTTACAATTGCTCTCAGTTGTGAGCAGGAAATTAAGTTGTCACAGCTTTGCTAAACCAGTAGAATTTTTAAGTTGGTACAATTTATCCCTAATTGGAGCACCATCCGATCCAATTGACAAATATGAATGGTCAAAAATCTCAATGAAATAAAAAATACTTACGAGGGCGTGTACATGAGATACTTTAGAGGCGGGAAGGCATGGAAAAGCCAATTAGGCACAAGCTCAAAGTTGCAATGTCCCATGTTGTTCATAAAATCAATATATATGATATAAAACAGGAAATTCAAAATCGATGCAGTCCCGGTGAAGATTGCTGCCAGCATTGGGATTGAAAAGAGTGCAAAGTAGACTATGTGTTCGGCAAATGGATGAATCACAGCTGCAGATTATTAATTGATAGATATTAAAATTATTGACATTAATTGTTAGATGATGTGATATTCAATTGTTTTGCTTTAATCTGGGAAGTTAATATGATTTACCAGTTTAAAAGAGAAATTTTAATACAAATGCCTATTGCCTGACAACAAGTTATACTGGGGCACATATTTGGGCTTAATCAATCCTTAGATGGCCCAATGTATTTGAAGTTGTACATGAATCAATTAAAATAGAACCAAAAACATATTGAAAATGATGTTTTGGTAAAAGTATACATTTATAGAACAAAAAATCATTTTCAATTATGGTGTTACAAAAGGAATAATCAAGTTAAAACTGTTAAATCAATGATCAGCGTATCTGATGATAATCTTGACAACCAATGTCAACACTTTTTCAAAATGAATAAAATTATAGATATGCTCCCCGTCATCTAAAAAGACTGGATATAATTTTGATGCAATTTGAAAATCACTTAATCATGCATTTAAGCTGTCATTTGTTGAATACTAAATGATTAAACGATCTTCAAGTTGTCATATATAGGTTTGGCCCAGTTTTCACATAATATAGATATCAAAATGTGCTATAATTTTTTGTTTGTGAACTTTGATTAGACAGAAGTTTAATTAAAGTGTTAAAAACACAGCAGCTACTGTAAGTTTTCACTTTAAAAATCAGGAAAAAGAACTACGATTAGTACATTTATGAATAAAAAAATTTAAGAAAAAAGTTTACTCACAAGTAATAGGCTCGGTGACTATGGATGCATGGTGGTGCGAATGGTACCGTGAATAGAGGAAGTGATGGTGCAGCGCACGGTGAAACCAGTAGTAGAGAAACTCGACGGGACCCATGTGCAGTAGTGCTATTAGTATGGCCCCATCAGTGTTCCACCATGGCAGATACCTCGCGGCCTCCATGTATCTAATACCAACATACATGATGATGCCATTGAATATTATCTGATCATCCCTGTATCATTTGCGCGTATCGATTAGAATCGTAAAACATAGTCAGAATTTGTAAAATGTTAACATTTTTAATCAGAATTGCATCGGCATGCCTCCATGTGTCCTCCCTTGAATATGTAAGCTTTTCATTGATTTATCAAATTTGCCAACATGACATGTTGAAAGCAATTTCATTAAAAAAAACTTTCTATTTATGAAATTATTATTAATTCCTGAAATTGAAATAAAATTATTGCTCTTAACTTTTTATTAAGTTCTGACACTATCAGGGGAGATGATAAGGCCAGTTACAGCTTAGAAAATAAAATGAATGGATGCGAAGGATCTTTTGTTATCTTTATATTTGTTGTCACTATATGCTCTCTTTTGTTCACGTGACTTTGGATGCTCTGTTCCGGACAAGTCCAGACGAGAATTTTTTATTCATAGAAATTAATAAAAAAAGAGGTAGATAAATAGAAAGAGTGGGAGCCTTCCAATATCTAATCGGAGTTATTAGTCCCGATCCAAAGTTTTGGATCGCATTCAATGATCCAGATCTAAAGTATATATTTTGTTTTCAATCTGCACATATTGAAAATTTGCAGCAAGATCCGTAGCCACAAAAAATCAAAGTGAGTTTGGATCGGAATCATTAAATCCGATCCAAAAAGACAAATTTTCAAAACTGCTACCGTCTTTCATCCAGTCTATGTTTTACTGCCTGTGATTCGATAAATAAAACTGTGTAACAAGTTATTTTCAAGAAAAGAAATAACCCGTTCCAAAGAAAACTACAAAATAAGTGATACATGGAAGTTTGGCCCACTTAAGAAACTTCCTATCTTGATTCCCTCACACTCTCACAGAAATGTCAAGTTCGGGTTTTGAAATTTCCAATTTTGGGTCGGAGACACAGTGGTGCCGCCGACCCAAACTCTCTTTGATTTTATGTGACTTTGAACCTTGCAGCAAATTCTCAATACATGCAGAACAAAAAAAATAAAAGATAAAATTTTGAATCTGAATCATTGAGTCCGATTCCAATATTTGAATCGGTAACATTGATCCAGATCTTTCTAGGAATATTGTAAGATCCCCACTCTTTCTATTCCTACCTATTTTTTTATTAATTTCTATGAAAAAAAATTCGCAGTCCAGACTATCATTGGCATCATGGAATGGGATCCACAAACAAGTACCATTTCCTTTTTTGTACAACCATATTTAATTTTCCAGACTCCTGTAGATAGTAGTACTACTATCTTTTGCATGGCGCCCTGAATGCCTGATGACCACAGTCCACAAATCCATAGAGATATTTCAATGCTCATTATTCTGAGTAACAGTTTTTAACAGCATTTTATTACTAGTTTACTATTCATTAGCAAATTTTGCTCTGCAGTTCAGCATATATAGCCCATACAAAGTTAATTAGTAATGCTTGCTTTTGGAAGTATATAATTATTTGTTCGGACCTGTATATATATATATATACTTATTTTTGCAACAATTGATTATGTGCATGTCTATTTTATCTTGTTTTATAAGCTAATTCATAAGGTTGGTCTATTATGAAGGAAAATGACAATATGGCATGTTTATTGTTTCATGCAAACTGAGAGAATCAGAATTTAATTATACCTTTATTACGGTTGCAAAAACTCTTTGAAACATTAATACAAACAAATCTGGGCCTGACCAGATTTTTCCTCAAAAACAAAAAAAGAATTTAATTATACCTACATAAATGCTTGTAAGGCAATGAGTGATGTGGGCCAACAAGGGCATTATGGAAAATATTTTTGATGAGAGGGACATTTGGTTTCAAATTTTTGTGAAGAAAGGGCAATTTGGTAAATTTACCCATTTTCAATGTTTTGTCAATGGAAGAGGACGTTGTAAATTAGACAAAATATAAACAAAAATTTTACTCGGTTGATGGCAACTCTCCGTATGAGTATTGATTAATTGTCTGAGGAACAAAATGACAAGTACCGGTACGAACAAAAACTGATGAAGTACCCTTACAGTTTTGCATGAGGCATATCACATATGCATTGATTAATTCTCTGAGGAACAAATTGACAAGTACCAGTACAAAAACTGAAGTACTGTTATAGTTTTGAACGAGGCATTATACATTGATTAATTCTCTGACAAGTACCAATGGCACCTATTTATCTGTATAGCTGACCATATCATATTCGATAAGACGGATACGAATAAGATTTTTTTTTCGTTTAGATTATCAGGTACAGGTCAAGATAAAAAATTTCGTTAACATAACGGGTAAGGGTAAAGGCTATTCCATACCCGTTATCCTATACGATAATAATTAAAAATGGAAATTATTAAATTATATATATATATATATATATATATATATATATATATATATAGGACAGTGCTACGGTGCTATTGCATATATAAGGGCCCCTCCGTGCTACGGCTCACTTTTTGAGTTTTCAAAATCCTAACGGTCGATCCGAACCGTTCAACATTATCTCCGTATGAATATGTACTTGCAAACCAAATTTTACATTTTTTAGAATTTTTTTACTATTTATTAAGCCACTTTGAAAATCGCTGATCCAATGGTCCAGAAAAGTTTACTGTTGCGTACAAATTAGTGTTTTTTCAAAGTGGCTTAATAAATAGTAAAAAAATTCTAAAAAATGTAAAATTTGGTTTGCAAGTACATATTCATATGGAGATCATGTTGAACGGCTCGGATCGACTGTTACGATTTTGAAAACTCAAAAAGTGAGCCGTAGCACGGAGGGCCCTTATATACGCGTAGCATATTAGCAAAATCCTATATATATATATATATGGAGATGATAAATGATATGATATAGTTTTATTTGTGGCTCATATATATCTATTCAATAACACTCTTTTACATGTTAATTATCCGATCTGTACCGTATTTGATAAGACAGGTACGGGTAAGTTTTCTTTTCATTTAGCTTATCGGGTACGTGTAAGGATTTTTTCGTTAACATAACATGTAAGGGTATAAAAATGCTTCCACCCGACCCGTTTCGTACCCATTGACACCCCAAGTTATAGTTTGGTACCAATTTGAGCTCCAGCAAAAAAGACAAGTACTAATGAAAAATGGCTCACTTCATTTGTTTTTTTTTTTTTAACTTATACAAAAACTGTTTTTATCCAAGTTTTGTGGGCACAGTATATATTATGTGCTCTGAATAATATAATGTGGCAATAACCACTAAATGCTCTACTAAACTGCATAATCCAAGCTTTAATCCAAGTATTTCTCGAAGTTTAATGGTACGTACCAGTTTCTCTCACGGTCAACCTGCTCAAAATCGAGGCTCTTATCTACGATCCTATGTTTGCTTCTCGCATTTTGAAAGCGCGACAAGCTAATCCAGATCTGGTTGTGGAGCATCCTGACCAACAAACCCGGTAAAACCATCAGGTACCCGATATCTGCCTCGCGCCAACCTTTCGTTGCCAGCCCATAGAAGCCGTGTACCACCCAAGGTGCCAACACAACATACTACATTTGAAAAGAAAGTATATATTAACATATATGTCATACTAAAGTGTATAGTTCTACATATATATACATTGATCTTTTTGGGTACATTGATCATTGTATCTTTGATATGAAATGTAGTTGAGCAGGGACTAATTGGTAAAATTATATAATATCAGGGGTGTACCTTGAAGTTTCCGAGTCTTTGCCATGGCCATTCAGTGAGTGGACCTGGATTTGAAGCCATACCAAATTTTGCTTTCTGTATTCTCTCTGCTTGGTTACATTGATCATATTTCACAGCTTTTATAGCTGCAGTCTGTAGGTGTAATGGACTTTTGAATAGACTCGGTGTAGCAAGTACAATTATTATCTTTTTAGTAGTGACCTAGAGGTCACTTGCTCTCATTTAAATCGGCCCAAAAACAATAAATTCGATTGAAATAAATTACTTAAAAGAGAACTTTTACTTCAGTCAATTTTTCTTTTAAAAAAAATGGCTGAAATATTTTCTTTCTTTTGAGGGAAGTGAATGAAATATCTAGAGCAGAACTAGGGTGTGATGCGCTCACGGAGCGCACCTCCTATAGAGCGCATTTTCAAAGTTCAAATAGTCGATTCGAACCTTTCAACGTGTTCTTCATATTAAAATGTGCTTGGAAACCAAATTTTACATTTTTTGGAAATTTTTTACTATTTTTTAAAAATCATTTGTTTTTCAAATTTCAAATTATTGTTTAGTTTAATCAATGATTTTTAAAAAATAGTAAAAAATTTCCAAAAAATGTAAAATTTGGTTTCCAAGCACATTTTAATATGAAGAACATGTTGGAAGGTTCGAATCGACTATTTGAACTTTGAAAATGCGCTCTATAGGAGGTGCGCTCACGGTGTGAGCGCATCACACCCTAGTTCTGCTCAAATATCTATGCAGCTCTGCAATGTAATAAAGTAACAGACGCATCACGGAATGGCACGTACTTCTCCTTTAAAAAAATAATACAGCACGCAAACCGCAAACCGGTCTAATTAAGACATAGAACATGCCGGTTTTTTTATTAATAGGAAAAACAAAACAAAAAATATTGATAATGAGGTACTGTTTTATGAAATTTTGAAATATAGGAAGAACATTATGATTTATAAAGTTCTGGACACTGTAGTTGGACGTTATAAATCATATGTTTAGTTAATTATCTAATCGCTAACGATCACTGTAGCTAGATGTTATGGTTTATAATATTCAATTACAGTGGTTTTTTTAAACGATCAGATTAACTGGACGTTATGGTTTATAATGTCCAGCTATAATGCATGAACGTTATAAACCATAACGTTCTTCTTATTTTTCGAAATTTTACAAAAACGTACTCCATTGTTGATATTTTTTTTTCTTATTAGTAAAATAGTTGGTAAAACATGTGGTCAGATCATGTTTAATATTATACTTTATATAATTTTTCACATTCTTTTATTTTTATTATTTTTTGCCATAAACAAACTTAAAATTTGAAAAAACTAAAATACTTAAACATAATAAAAAAATAACTAATGTGATCAAACATGATCAGTTATGTCACGTTTGACCATGACATGTGTGGTTACCTCATGACTAATGTGCCATAATTGTTCGCATGTTGTAACTATTTTTTGCGATTTTGATCACGTGAGAACTTGATTTGATTACAACACGATAACGTGATTCAAATCACGGCGTGACTAATCATGACACATCACAGTACGACACAATATGAATTTACCTCCTACAAGTACCACACATTATTTGATCATTATATTACTTTACCCACCTCATTCCATCAAAACCTTTTTATTTTAAACTACGTCATCAATATTAATTAATCAGTCATTAATTTTTTATCCGTCTATTTTAGATTCTCGTAGGAACATATATCAGCACAGGAATTTTTTTTTTTTTTTGGTTATATTATCAATATAAATCAAAGCATATTGGTCATTCAATTTGAAATTATCATATGAATATTTGTATATGTTTAGAATAAAAGATGTCACAAAGGCATCAAATAATCGCCTTCCTATTTTACCATCTGTTTTTTCCTGTAGATTTGAGAATTCATCAATAGTACATGAAAAAAAATACAGAATGACAAAAAAGAAAACAGAGTAATTATACCGCACTTGCATAGTTGCATGAAAAAAAACTTAGCTGCTATATCTTAGTGTTGATGCTGTTACCAACAAATCAAGACATTTGAATTTTAAGGAAAAATTAGGAAGATAAATCTGTGAAATACATTTGAATTTTAAGAAGTTCTTTTTAGCAGTAACTTAATTTCCCCATCACGTGGTACTTGATCGTTGTGATGACGCACAGTAAACCACACTGGTACTGTGGAATGTGGTAGAGCTTTCCTTTATATTTCTCGGCCTTACCCTAGTCCTCACTCTTCACTGAATTCGTATCCTCTGCATTAACGGAACGTGCATTAATAAATCTGGACCGTCCGATTGGGATCCGTACTAATATTAAAGAGTCCCATGCGCTCATAGGCGTGTTCCGGATTGGCTCCGATTGAGATCCTCTTCACTACGTTAAGATAAAGTACAACCTTTTATGTGGCGCTTTTTCGTAGTTGAATAGTTTGCAGGTTGTTTTTTATCCATTTTATTTTAAAAATAGCTCGCTATATATTAGGCTATGGAGTTAGAACATCTGAACTTCTTCTTTTTTTTATCAAAAGGTGGGATTGGTCCGAGTCATTCTATCTGGGAAGTGCGAATATTTGCAAGTAATCCAATGATAAGTGGAGTAAGGTTGGAATAAACTCTTACTTCACTCTAAATTTACCAAACTCTAGTAGATTAATTTGAATTAAGCAGATTAAATACTCACTTTAATTCAACAATTTTGTTTTATCTTAATAAAGTAAAGCTACTCCACCTCATTAGAAAATATCCTTCTTCTTTTTTAATCTTTCATTATTATTATTTATTAATTACTACTATTATCATTATCACTGTTCAAAATTAAATTAATTAATTTAAATATCCTATCACCCCGATTAATTTTGAATTATTAATTTCATTTTAGTAGTAGTTTGTAGATGAGTGTAAAAATATTGCGTAAAACAGCAATGCAAAGAGAAGTTAATGAACCTCTATAGTTTTAACTACCAACGTAAATAACTTTTTTATCAATATATTTGTTGGCGTTCTCGCCAACCATCAAAAAAAAAAAAACTACCAACTGTTGCATGAGTTTAATTTTTTTTTAATTCACAAGTTGATATTCGTGGTAATTTATTGCTTAATATTTCTTATAATCTAATATAGATTACTGAGGGATATATTAATCTTTATAATAATTCTCATCATTTTTTTTTTAAATTAAAGAATTACATTCCATCATCTTTTAGATACTGTTTTTGAAAATTGAACACCTCTCCGTGGAAAAACAAAATTTGTGCCACAGCCCTAAGTCTGCGGTTTATGATTCCCACCAATTTGATATATGTTTTTTCTTAAACCTACTCTACTTCACCCTCAATACATCAATCGAATAAAAGTGAAGTATGTAGATTTCCTATTACACAAGATATAACTTTTTATTATGTTTCACTAATAGAAAAAAAGATACAGTAAAACTTTAACAATAAAAGAATCGCCGTTTGATTTAATAATCAAATGGCAAAGTCAACGTTTTACGTAAAATCGTAAGTTTAAAATCCAGTTTTATTTTATAAATATTAAATTTGAAAACTTAAACCTCTATCTTTCTCATTAAAAACAATAACTCCCAATATAAAAAAATATATTACAAAAAAAAGGACAGGACCCAAGCTGGTGCCACCACAACACCTGTATCCCACGCAATTAACCAGATCAAGCCTAACCCAATCCCACAATAGAGCATCTATATTCCAGCAACTCAAATGAGCTTTTAAATAACTATTAATTACTTTTTAGAAATTAAGAGTTCTAAAATTTTTAACTCTTACATTTCTAAAATTAATTTTAGTGTTTTTATTAAGTCACGTCAGCAACAAATTAAAAAGGAGAAATAATTTGAGCCAATTATTTGACCAGCAAGGAGTTTATAAATAGTTTATTAATAAGAAACTTTACTGCATAGTTTCTAAATAAGAAACTCTCCCACATTTCTGAACCTGAATTAGAAACTGTTACATCAGATTAGAATCTTTAATAATACCAGGAATATAGATGCTATCATAAAATATCTAATAATCAACTGCCCACCAAATTTCTTACAATTTAATAAATTAAGACTGTATGCATGTAAGTAGATTGGCCAAATTACTGTTGATTTTTAATTTAAAATAGCTATGTTGGAGTTGCAATATAAATATTTAATTCATAACTAATTAATTATAAGTTAAAAACTGTGCAACTCCTTTTGTCTTTTATGCAGTTGGATTTGATGGGTTTACACTTTTCATTAATAAAAGACAAAACATAACAATGATTAAAATCAAATTAATACCATCTAAAAGACGTGGCATACTCCCAACTAACCCTTGCCTAGAACAATTTATTAGAAGTGTAAAGATAACCACTTTATTAAATTCTGTCACATCAGCAACTTTATAAAAAACAAATTAAGAAAATGCCAAACTATCTTTAAACCATCTTTATCCTTGCAGTTAATTCTCACTATTTTAATATGTTTTTTATTTTTATATTCCTACTATACTGTCTTACAAGTCAATTGGAAAGTGTATGGAAAATTTAGCCAGATTATTAAATTAAAAATATTAAATTATCAAGAAGAGGGTTTCAAATGCCTCCATCCATTTCTTGTGCATCCATTCTATCTCTATTTTTAAAAACTTTAATAACTCAAAATTTAAAACTTAAAAATGAAAATAAAACCGTTGAATATGATCTACATCATTTTAACTATGTGCGTGTAAAAACATATGACATTTCCACTTTAATTTGGTTGTCATCAAGAGCTTGTAAAAATGTACTAATATGGATAAATTCTAGACGTTCATTTTTCAACTGATTGATTGATATAAAAATAAAATAAAAAATATGATATTTTTTTATGAGTACATAGAGAAAATAATATAGATCACATCTAACGGTTTTATTTTTGACATTTATGCTTTAAATTTTGAGTTATTAACGTTTTAAAAATGAAGTCATGATGGAGACACGAAAAATGAAGACATTTGAACTCTTCTAAATTATCAATTAGGTATTTATTTCACATCCTCGTAATTGACATTGTATTTACCATGGCAGCATTTAAATTAATTTGTAAGTAGGATTAGTGTATTGATTTTATCCGGGCGGTCCAACCCGACCCGCGCAAACCCGGGACCCGGATCCGGACCGACCCGGATCCGACCAAGAACCCGACCCGAACCGTCCTAGAGTGATGGGTCGGGTCTAAAACGGGTCGGATCCGGTTTTCTGGGCGAAACCCGACCCCCCCCCCTCCCGTTTCAACCCGTGACCCCGAACCCGACCCGGACCGGCCTAAACCCGATCCGAACCGACCTAACCCGACCCAAAACCCGAGTAAACCCCCTTTAACCCGACCAAACCCGCCCAAACCCGCCCAAACCCGACCAAACCCGCCCAAAACCGGGTCAAACCCGCCCAAACCCGGGTCAAACCCGGCGGGACCCGTCCCGGACCGAGCCAACCCGCCCCCCCACCGAAAAATTTCAAATTTTTTTGATTCTAACGGCAGTTTCCCCCCCCCCCCCCCAAAAAAAAACACCCTTAAATATACCCCCATTCTTCATAAATTTTCACATCTCATACTCATTATTCTCAATCCTCAATCTCTCATTCTCTCAATCTCATATTCTCAATTTCTCACACTCTCAATATTTTTATTATTCTCAAATTTTATTTTTATTGTTTAAAAAAAAGAGTTGCAATTTATTTCATTCTACAAATACGCAAAGGAATACGAAAGACGAAAGTAGAGGAATTACGAAGGATTTTTTTCATTCTACCTCCCGCAAGATTTTTTCGCGAGATTAAAAGGTTAGATTTTTTTTAGTAATTGTTAAATAATTAGAATTAGTTTAAATAGGTTAATTTAGTAATTGTTAGGAATTGTTAGATAATTTTTAGTAATTGTTAGTAATGTTTAGAAATTTGTAGTAATTGTGAGTAATTGTTATTTGTTAATAATTGTTAGTATTTTTTAGTAGTTGTTAGTAATTTTTAGTAATTGTTAGATATTGTTAGTAATTTTTAATATTGTTAGTTTTTCTTTGTTAAATTCGGATTTATTTTTAAATTTGTTAGATAAATAAGCTACATTTATTTGTTTGTTCAAATAAATGTTATATTTGTTAGATTTTTGAATATGTTAGATTATTGGATTTTATTTTTGAATATATTAGATTATTGGATATGTTAGATTATTGGATTTGTTAGATTATTATATTTTATTATGAAATTCGGATTTATTTTGAAATATGTTAGATTTTAATTTTTAAAATTCGAATTTATCTTAAATAGGTTAGATTTTTTAGTTATTTCTTATTTTTGAATTTGTTGGATAGTTAGATTTATTTCTAAATATGTTATCTTTATTTTTAATAGGTTACATTTGAATAATTTCAAATATGTTATATTTTAGATTTATTTCTAAATATGTTAGATTATTGTATTTAATTTTGAAATATGTTAGATTTTACTTGTTAAAATAAGTTATTTTATTTATAAATAGGTTAGATAAATAGATTTGTTAGATAAATATGTTATATTTTCTTTTTTAAATTTTGAATATGTTAGATTATTGGATTTTATTTGAATATGTTAAATTTATCTTTATTTTATTTTTATTTTAGATTATTTATTTTGAATAGGTTATAAATAGGTTAGATTTTATCTTTATTTTATTTTATTTGAATATTTTAAATTTTGAATATGTTAAATTTTGAAATTCGAATTAAACTTATTTTTTAAATTTGAATTAGATTTTATTTTTTAAATTTTAATTAGATTTTATTTTTTAAATTTAAATAATTTATATTTTATTTTGTTAGAGTTATAAGTTGAATTAGACTTATTTTTTCTTAAATATATTTTTTAAATTTGAATTAGAGTTATTTTTTTTTAATTTATAAAATTGAATTAGACCTTTTTTTAAATTTGAATTTCAATTAAACTTTATTTCTTTTAAATTTGAATTAGAGTTATTTTTTTAAATTTTAAAATTTGAATTAGACATTTTTTTAAAATTTGAATTAGACTTTATTTTTTAAATTTTAATTAAACTTTATTTTTTTTAAATTTTTTATTTTTTTCTTTTTCTTTTTCTTTTTCTTTTTCTTTTGAATTTCGGTCAATGACATAGGCAGATAGGCTAATTTGGTTCGGCCAATTTGAATTTAATTCGGCCAATGACATTCTCAAGGGCTCAAGGTCAAGGCAGAGCCAGAGGCCAATTTAATTCGGCCAAGAATTTTTTTTTTTTTTTTTCTTGTGAAGTTCGGCCAATTTGAATTTAGAGACTTAGAGGCCAATTTGAATTTAGATTTATTTTTGTTAGATTTAATTTATATTTAATTTAGATTTAATTTAGATTTAATTTGAATTTAGAGGCCAATGAGAACTTTAATTTATATTTAATTTAGATTTATGTTAGATTTAATTTAGATTTATTTTAGACGTAATTTAGAATTAATTTACATTTAATCTAATTTATATTGAATTTAGATTTACATTTAAATAGGTTACACAATTTCGGATTTATTTTGATATGAATTTGGTTTTAATATGTAGAACAAATGGACCCCGAAATGCCCGAATGGATGCATAGAGCTCATAGAGCTTCCGTCGATTTTTTCGACCCTACGCCCGATGGCCTACAACAAAATATGGAGGCAATAGAAAGTAGGATTCAACCACAAGAACCACCTATTTATCCACAAAATCCCTCCCAAATTCAACCGCCGTATCCACAAAATCCCTCCCAAATACCACCACCTAATTACTATTATTCTAACCCTTCATATGGAGCAGGTACGGCTTCTACGGGATCGACTCAATACACCGCCCCTATAGGAAGCGGTCCCTCGACAAGTGTCCCGAAAATACAAGAAGAAGTTGTCCCCGCAACCACCGCCAAAGTTGTTGCACCCATTCCCATAGAACCACCGAAGAAGAGGAAAACCAAGGTGCCCGAATACAAGGCCGATTGGTGGCGGTATTATGAAAAGACCTTTCATGCGAACGGAATTGTCAATACTATAAAATGTAAGGTACGCGGTTGCAAAGTTATTTACGAGTATAAACTAGCGAATGGTATGTCCACATTTAAGAAATATGCCGATGGTCACTTGAAAAAGGGTGAGCAACCGCAAGAACATGCGGACCAGCGGTTAGTCCAAACCCTTATGAACTCGGATGGTAGTAGAACCCACCAAAGATATGATGAAAAAATAATGCTTGAAGAATTTGCCCGATATATTGCCCACAAGGAACAACCAATTAGTATGGGTAATTGTAGTAGTTTTGCCCGGCTATGCATTAAGGGGTTAGCTCAACCATTGTATAAGAAAATCCATCATAGAAAAATGGTTAGTGAAATGAAAAACCAGTTTATCCAAAAGAAAAACGAGCTACGGGCTATATTTGGATATGCAAATTATAATGTCTCTATTACCTCCGATATATGGACTGCCGGTAAACACGGCCTAGGGTACTCTTGTATTACCGGTCATTGGATCGATGAGAGATGGGTTTTACAAAAACGGGTTTTAAGTTTTCGGGTGTTAGATTCCCCGCACACTGCAGCAATTATTTACCATTCAATTATTGAGGTTTTACAAGAATATAATCTCAAAAGGGATTTACGGAACAAGGTTTTTGCTATCTCATTCGATAATGCTAGCAACAATGTAGCGTCCATCGATCATTTCATCCGGTCCCTAAACCCAATCATGAATGGTGCACTGTTTCACCAAAAGTGTGCTTGCCATATACTAAACCTTACCGTAAAAGATGGTCTTAAGGTAGAAGCCGTAAAGGACTTAATAATTAAATTCAAGGGAGGTCTTGCCCATATTTATTCAAACCAAGAAAGAAAACAAAATTTCGCCGCTTTGTGCGAAAGAATAGGTTTGGGCAAAATGAGGATACCTTGGGATATAGACACCCGTTGGAATTCCACCTACAGGATGCTCAACCGATGCATTCCTTACAAGGCGGCTATAGGGGAGATGTTGAGATCGACGGACGAAGGAGTTGCTTTGGAACTCACCGACCCCGAATGGCAGCGAATAATACAGCTTACACAATTCCTTAAAACCTTTTTCACCGCAACCGTGAAATTATCTTGCTCGTACACACCGACGGCACATGAGTTGCTGCACCATCTCTACTACATTTCGAAGGTGTACCGTGATATGGAAGATAGGGATAGTGAGGATTCCCCTCTCCATCCGATCGTAGCAGCCATGAAGAAAAAATTTCTTAAATATTGGGAAGAGGTACCCCTCTTGACCGTTCTCGCAAACTGCCTCCATCCGGCATACAAGAAGAAGTTCACGGTAAAAATACTCGTAGCCTACAAGAAAAATCTAAAATTAAGTTGGAGGGACGAGGAGCCCCGCGTAACACGGGCATTGGAGGACATGTTTGCCATATACAGCGAAAGAAGAAATGCCGACCAACCGCCTTTGACCGCTGGCGTGAGGTATGAATATAAATATACATATGTCTTTAATATTCATTATTTATAATATCTACATTATTTGTGCACTAATTTTTTCTATTGTTTTAATAGTCTATCCACACATAGCAATACTGGATTGTTAGGCGATTTCCAGGATGATGACGACCCGACGGGATCTCAAGGTGACACGAACGAGTTAATCAGCTACTGTTTGGGGACCAACGAAAATGAAGGAGTTGACTTCATGGATTGGTGGAGGAGGAATGCAACTGCCTATCCAACATTGGCGATGATGGCTCGCGACATATTTGCCGTGCCCGTGTCGACCGTCCCTTCCGAATCCTGTTTTAGCTCGGCGAACAGGATCCTCATCGATAAACGAAGTAAGCTGGGTGCACATGTTTTCGAGAGGCTTGTGTGCTTGAAAGACTGGATTGATGCTGAAAATCGCACGCAACATGGCATGAGATTGGAAGCGTCATCATCCGGTGTCGACACTCAAGAAAGCGGTACCGAGGGACCTGAGCCTAACGAAGATTCGGACGGTGAGCAAGAGAGCGACCTATGGTATATGCACAACAACTACTAGATAGGTAGTGTCGGTATAAAATTCTATCATCTTTTAATCTTTATTTACATTTTTTTAAATTATAATTTCTAAATATTTCAATTGTTTTATTTTAAAGAATAATTACTAACAAAAAAAAGTTAGAACTCCGCCTATGTTATTTTACATAGCCGGTCCCAAGCCCGGAATAAAGGAGGAGGGTAACTTTTGTTTTTAAATCTATTGTTTTAAAATAATTCGGTTTTAAAGATAAAAAATAATTCGGTTTTAAACTAATTCGGTATATCTCGGTTTTAGAATAATTTGATTTTAGAATAATTTGGTTTTAACAAAATTCGGTTTTAACTTAATTTGATTTTGTTATAAGTTATAACAAAAATATATTGAGTTAAAATAAAATAAAAAGAAAAAAAAATGCAAAAAAAAAGAAAAAATCTGCCGCTGGCCCTCTGTCTGCCCCTCTCTGCCTCTCTGGAAACAGAAAAAAAAAAAAACAGAAAACGAAAAAAAAAAAAAACAAACCGGACCGGACCAACCCGGACCGGACCGACCCCCGACCCGATCTAACCCGCCCCGTCCTAACCCGCCGGGTTTAGACCGGGTTAGGTTCGGCCGAGTCAGACCCCAACCCGCCCCCCCTACCCGACTCAACCCGTTGACCCGGGCTAACCCGTGCCCGAGTCAACCCGGGGACCGGGCGGGTTTGGACCGGACCGGACCGAACCGGCCCCTTTTCAAGTCACTAATTATTGAAAAAAATAAAATATAAAATTTGCAGATATATCTGACTAGATCATTTAATGTATGTCAGATAGCTCTTAATCAATTCGGATTACTAAATCAAATATTTCCCTAAAAGAAAAACTAAATCAAATATCTCTGACTGAATCATTATAATCAAAAATCAAAGGTTGGAGACAGATCATTCAAACCGGAGCTGGCCTAATAAATGAACATGGACACTTGAGGAAAGGAGAATCGGTTTGGTGAATATTGCACGCATCTTGGCGTATTACAAAAGAGAAATCTGTACTCAACAACATCACGTGGGTGACGAAAAGTTGTTATTATATTTTTATTTGAAGATATTTGTTAGTTATATAAAATATTGTACTTCTTCCTTTATTAAGAATTTATTATTTGCTCTTTATGAACACAATATATCACGGTGCATGATATTGTTCAATTGTAGTATAGCAATGAAGGTTTCACAACTTCTCAAGGGATTGAGGAGATCATGACATGATTTCATTTTCATTTTTTTTTTCTTTTCTGTAAGCCTCCTAATTATAGTCATAAATGATTTTTATTATGATTTCGTTCATCAATTCTGTCGCACCGCTATAATTTTATATCTTCGTCTATTGAGTTTATTTCCTGTACAAAATTAAATATATACAGAGTTCATATTCCATCGAAATTTTTGTACATAATACATAATTTAATTTTGTGTTTAGTATAATTGGATTTGCAGGTAGTGTGACGGAATTAGTAGACAAAAAATTTTGTGCAGTGTTTACAAAATATGACAATTCAATTTATTTTGTCAATTTATTGTGCAATAATAGTAAGTTCAGTGGCGGATTTGCATCAAGTCAGAAGGTGCTTAGTCATTCTCATAATTTAAAAAAAAAATTATGTATATTGAATTTTGATAGAATTTTTTTAAAAAAAAAATTATATAGTTCAACTCCCATAAATTGTTAAATTTGTGTTTGTATCTTAATGGTTAGAACTCCACTTTGTGATTGTGGAGATTTAGTTCAAATTTCAATTACCATACATTATGTATTTTACACATTTTACGTTTCAGTCCTCCAAATATAAATTTTCTAGTTATGGGCATGCATAAGTCCTTATCAAACTAAATATTAAATCCAGCATATTAATTGTATCCAGTTTAACATTTGTATGCATCAAGCTGAAGATACATATATTTTTTTTTCAGTAATTGTTTCATTTTTAATAGAATCCTTACGTATTCCGTGAATCAAATCAAATATGCACAATTAGCAAAACTTTCAAGAAGTTCGACAGTACTGTGACCCGTGCATGAACGTGACGAACAACCCCCACCGCTCGATCCAACTTGAAAACTAATTTGCGATTCAAAAAAAAGTTCGAAGTTGCAGTATTTTGGACTTTGTTTAAAAGCAAGATAACTTTAGAATAATTTAGAGACAGAAGTATGAGTAATTACGGTTATGGTAATACATATTATGAATCGATTCGTACTACGTAGGTATTCATATTTTTATTTTCAAAGTTTAAATACTCTGCCTGAATTGTTAAAAATCAAATTTTATATATTTTTTAGAATTTTTTACTATTTTTTTATAGGTAAAAATCACCGTTTTCTAATGGTTCAGAAATGTTAGATCAAGTGATATTCTACTTATCTAAAATAATAGTAAAAATAATTCTAAGAAAATGTAAATTTAGTTGAGGCTATGGTACTTAGCAAAGTGCACATCAATCTGTTCTATGGATTTATTTTTTAATTTTGAAAGTCCAAACAATATGAACCGTTTAAAACGATATTCATATGAAAATATATGTGGCAATCAAATTTTATAGTTTTAGAAACATTTTACTATTTTCTTAAACTATGTATAAAATTCAGTGTTCTAAATAGCGCGCTATAGAGTTTTTGGACCTTAAATGCTAAGCTATGGCATCAAAATGTGCTAATTGAGCTATGGCCGCTATAGCGATAATAGCGGTCCGCTATAGCGCATAGCGTGTAGCGCAAATAGCGCGCACTATGCATAATGAACTTTTTTAGGCAATTTATATGGACTTTAAATAAATACCCAAAAAAGTTAAATAAAAGTCCAAACCGAAATCAATTAAAAGCTTTGTTGCTACAGATCTTTTAATTTGCCCAAACCGAGAAGGAAACCCTTGCTACAGATCTAGGTTATTTTGAAATTTGAATAGAAAAAAAAATAGATTATATCATGAATCATGATGCTTAAGATATTTTGAATAGAAAAAAAAATTGATAGTTTATGATATTACTATGGATATTTTGAACCGCAATTTGGATTTTGTACTGGTTCAATATGAATATTATAATTTCTTAATTAATTTGGTGTTATTTATTGTTCTATGAGACTTTAGATAATATTGATATTTAGTACAAATATATAATATAATTTTTGTAAAAAAAAAACGCTATGTAGCATAGTTTCCGCTATAGCTTTTTTTGTAGCATTTCCACTATAACGCTATAAACGCTATTTAAAACATTGATAACATCACCTAATTAAATATTTTGAACCATCCAAAAGTAGTGATTTTCAACCTGTCTACAAACTTGGACAAAAACTCTAGAAAAAAATTACAAGAAGTAGTCATCTTCAATTTTTTAAGTACATTTTTTAATCAACTGTTAAATTTTAAAAATAGAGATATGAATCCATAGCATGGGTTGATCTATAAAATGCTTCAAGAAGTAGTGATAATTTTATTCTCAAATATCAAATTTTATTAATTTTAATAATAAAGAGTCAAATTCATCTGCATTTTTATAAATAAAAATCAATGATCCTAACCTTCAATAATTAAGATCCGACAATTTTTCGGTTGGATCTAATCTCTCTTCAGACAACATTTGCACAAGTTTACAGTCATACATGCAAGCTGTCAATATATACTAACATATACGGTCAACACCATTATAACATGCACATGCTATACCTTGATAGTCACGTGATCAATCTTTTCCGTAAATAAACACAATATAAATGTAGGTAAACTAAAGGTTTCTATTTTAAAGAAAGACCGTCCTTATAAAGTTAGGTTTAAATAATGCAATATGGATTGCCACGGCATATGCATGATAGTACTGTTTTCCTTATTTTACGGCTCCATGCTCTTTGGTCCTTCATATAATCCCATGTGGCTTTATTAATTATTAGGTGCCAATACCTAATTGGTAGCTGCCTATTTAAATAATTGTACCGTTTAATGACAACCGCTTTGAAAATACTAAATAAAATATCTAAAGTTTTAAATTCCTCGCTTTACACAGCATCAGTATTCAGTCTCTAACAAAATAGAAAGTCTGTAAGAACGTTTATCTATCTTAATACAACACTCTGACAGCCGCTGCCAGGTTTAAAAAAACAAAACAAAAACAAAATCGAAACAACAACGGTTCAACAAGAGCCCCACCGCTCCACCAGCACAGCACCAGCCCATTAATTGGCCACTGCCCGGTGGCCCCCCTAACAAGGACACGACTTTTTGGGATTCTATAGATATTGCGGATTGGTCCCCATTTGTTATTATTATCCTTTTTGTTTGTAACTTAAGCGTTCGTACTTCATGCAACTGAAATGTTACCAACTGCTACAGCCCCAACTACAAAGCATCGTATCCAACACCCAAACGGCATTTGTCAAAGGTCGGTCCTTGATGGAATCCTTCCTGGTCGCCAGGGAATTGCTCTATGCCGCCCACAATCACAAGACCTCGACAGGGCTATATAAATGGACTTCGAAAAAGCCTTCGATATGGTGGATTGGTGCTTCCTGACCAACCTCCTTATTGAAAGAGGATTCCCGCCGAGGTGGCTCTCCACGGTATTGAATATCCTACAAACCTCGTACTCGTCAATAAAAATTAATGGGGATATCACACGATTCTTCCCACACAAACGAGGGCTGAGACAGGGAGACCCATTGTCTCCGCTATTGTTCATCATGGTGGCGGATTCCCTTAGGTGTTTCATATCCAATGCGGGTCGAGTGATGCATACACCGATCCATATTCCCACCTCAATCATACATTACGCGGACGACACCCTCATCATCACGGAAGCGCACCCATCCACCCTCAAGGTACTCACATTGGTTCTGCAGACTTACGAGTCGCTCTCGGGAATGAAAATTAATAGGGCAAAAAGCAACTTCCTCCCAATATCAATCCCAGCCCTGGCCATCCCGACGATTCAGCGAATACTATCGAGCCCACCTACCCAACTCCCAATGACCTACCTCGGGCTGCCCCTCACAATACGAAAACCAAACAAGGACCAATTCCAGCCGATCATATTAGCGATACATAACAGAATAGCAAGTTGGAAGTCCAACCTCTTATCATATGGAGGGAGACTGGTATTGGTCAAATCAGTCTTATCGGCCCTCCCACTGCACTATGCCCAGGCATTTCGCCTGCCAAAATGGGTGATAAAGCACATCGATCGTCAGAGAAGGAGTTTCCTCTGGAAAGGCAGTGAGCAGTGCAAACCAATTAATTGCTTGCTGAATTGGGAAAAAACCTGCGCTCTCAAACAAGAAGGGGGGTTGAGAATTATAGACATTGCGGACCAAACCGCAGCATTGTTGACCAAATGGTTTTGGAAATTGCATAACGAAGATGGTCTATGGGCGAAGACACTACTACAATTGTATGGTCTCTCACACCATGCCGATCTGGGTACTCAGGGATCATATTTCCTTAAATCCCTGCAAGAATTCTCACCTTTCTTCACCTGCTCTGTGACACCTGATCAAGCCTCGGACAGATTAACTTGGAAATGGACGGGAGTGGGCTTCACCACGGTATTGGCATACAAGGTTTTACACCCGAGAGAAGTTAGGTGCGAATTCTATAAGGTGCTCTGGAAAATCAAAATTTCAGTTAAGGTGCGAATCTTTGTTTGGCTTTTCCTCAATGACAAACTACTAACAAGGGAGGTCCTTATCAAAAGAGGTTGCTCGGTGAGTTGGAAATGTGTCATGTGCACTACAAATGAGTATGAAACACGGGACCACCTATTTTGGAATTGTAATTTTGCTAGGGGGTTTTGGATGGGTCTCTTTGCGACGCTTAATTTAAGACCGCCTACGCATACCGAGGTGGCTCATGAGGGGTGGTGGAACCATAGAGTCACACTGTCGGAGGAACAGAAAAGAAGATGGGATGGGGCATGCTCGGCTGGCCTATGGACTCTATGGAAGGATAGAAATCGGCGGATATTCTCCCAAGACCGAAAACAAGCGCATCGATTAATAAATGAGGCAACGAAAGAAACTCTTCTTTGGGCTACTCACTGTTAGTAGGAGGAAGGTCGGGGGAAGAATGGGCACTGATGACCAAGCACGCTCCTTCACGGTGTTAATTAGTGTTTTATTTAATAGTTAATTTGCGTGTAATTAAAAATTGAACTCCATTGCGGAGATGTAATTATTTTTTTAAATATATCGACGGCCGACTGCTGGCCAGCTGTCCTTCAAAAAAAAAAAAGAAAGAAATGTTACCAACTGAAACTATATACGAAGATGAATATCATGAGTCTTTGATTACAACTTTTTTTTTTTTTATATAAGAGATAGTAGGTTGAAAATTTTAATAAAGTTCTTATGAATTCATCAAGTGATTATGTATGAATCTTTATTTAAAATAAATAATGGATCTTTAACTATTTTTGACAAAAAATTATACAAAATGTAAATTATTTATATATAATTTAATTCAACTACAGATAATAAAATCATGTACATTAATTTTATGCAATAATAAGTGTCATCAAATTAACTATGCATAATATTAATATCAATGTACTTACGATAAGTCGACAATTAACACTCCGAAAATCAGTGACACTTTAGATTATTGATCGATGATGTATGTGCAATGGATAGCACTACTCATCAATAAATCAAATAAAGAACTGAAAATTAACGAAAAGAAACACATTAAAAATGCCATCCTTATCATCTTCTATCTCAGTTAGCATGAATTTTAATCCCCAATGCACCTTTTTATGTGTAAGGTATTAAAAGTGTGAACAGATTAAATTTGTAAAATTTCATATTTTATAGGACAAAATATATGTAATCCACATTTAACACATGTCTCTTATATTAATTTTAATTTATGCAAATCTCACAGTTAACAAAAAAAAAAATATACAGAGAGGAGGATCTCTCCAATTGCATACAATTCATACTTAATACGAAATTAGTGAGAATAACCACTAACTCGAGTTAGCCTCTCAATCGCTAACCCAACACTTTGTTGAGTTAGTGAAATAGCCACTAAACTAAGAGAGAGATCGCTTCGTGTGGCATACCCAAACATGAAATAGCACTCCAGATTAGTGCTATTATGAATTAGCACTCCGGTAAGTGTGAACTTCGTACAAATTAAATTTGCGTAGGGTTCATACTTTTATATTTCTGACCATTTTGCATATAATATATAACCAATGGAGCCCCACCTTGCATTGCTATCAGCTACACTATTAATCATAGGAATAGTATTTTTTAAGTTATTCTTAAACAATATTAAGTGTTTTAAATCCCAAACTAGAGTATTGTTCTATCACATCAATATTTAATTTAATCCCAAACTAGAGTATTGTTGTATCAGCTACACTAAGAAACCTACTAAATTAAGAATATTAAATACATCTAACTCTAGCCTAACAGTAGTTAGTTGTTGGACTAATAATGCAAGTGTTTTAAATATTGAACTAATGAACATAATTAGGTGTTAGGGAATTCCTTATTCCTAAATTTACTATCTTATTCCTTAAATTTTGCTATCTTTTCAACAACTTCAATTTTTTGTCTCTTCTGGATAAGTTTAATTAATTACACAAATATTTATTTCCATTTGTAAATATTGTGTTCTTTATGTTTAAGAGAGAGTGGGACCGTGTATATTAGCAATCCTCAATATTAATTAGAGTATTTATTAATTTCGAGTCAATTGAGAATTTTGATTAATTATCATCCATAAAAATACTAAAACCGGACACTATTAATATAACAAAAACTACATCTATAATTATATATTTTTTAAATTAAATAATTTTGTTTTATATCAAATTAATTTGATATAAAAGTAAAATGCAGTCTAAAGTTATTAAAAGAAATAAGAAACCTAATTGGGTTACCATGTTTCTGAGAGACACTCAGCATTATTTTCCCCCAAATAAAAGACAAGCAAAAATAATTACACGTAGGATAAAATTTGATGAGCTGTGAACTTCTTCAGTACAGCAAACAGTAGATTTGAATGATAGTTAGTACAGTAAACATCATCTCAATGAAGAGTGGTTTTAGTTTTTCTTTTGTTTTCTTCATCTTTTCTTTCAAGTCATAATTATAAATGTCCTTTCTTTCTCTTTACTCTGTACTCCAACATGTGTCCCCCTGAGATTAGACGAGCGATGATGTTTACTGATACTATCAGTAAAGCTATTGTTTGTGTATGAAAGAATTGACAAATTGGAGATCCTGATGAATGATGTTTACTGATACTAACTATATTCAATCTACTGTTTTGAATATTATATTATCATACTCAAGAGATTTGTGTTTAGTTTTCTTTGTTTTCTTCATTTTATTTCATAACAGAAATCGAACATAATATTTTATTTATAGAAATTAATATAGAACATAATTCTTTGAAGTCAATTTTTTTATTCAGATCCATTAAATTCATCACACATTGTTTGACTTGACTACATAGGATCAGAACAATCATCTATTCATCAAAATTTTAAAGCAATCATTATAATATTCTATATTTTTTTATATTAATTATATAAATAAAAAAATTGGGGATCAAATCAACATTACACACGAGTCACATTGATAAGAAATCCAATCATTGATTTTGGAGAGTACTGGTTTATCTTCATTTCATACTAAGTCCAGTTTCTCTATGAGAGAATTCTATGTTAGAAGAAGTATCAGATCACTGATTGGTGGGCCTCACCATTTTTGTTCCTTCCAGGGTTCAGTTAGAGTATTGTGGGGCTTTCTATCATTGTCTTTTAGCAGAATTGGTTACCCGAAAGAGGTAAAAAAGGATTTTGTGATTCATTTAAAGAGCAGACAGCACACTGGACCCAGCAGAAACAGAGTAAGCTATTTGCCAAAACAAAAGGAAAAACAGAGTAAGATCAATGGGCAATCAGTGGACAGCTGGAAACAATTATGAGCCACACTGAGAAATAATAATGAGGTACAGGGGAACAATCGGTTTATTTATAAGTAGCATTTAAAAAATTAAATATGTTATTAAATTCAAACAAATGAAACATAACACAAACGTTGTATTTGACAACGTTTTTTATGCCGAAATAAACAAATACACGAACGTTACACCTCAAATTATTAGAATATAATGCGTTAGACCTCAAATTATTAGAATGGAATGAATGAGGCTATGATAATATGCATATTACATATGAGCCTGCGCTGGACTCGTTTCTTCATTTTTAAAGCTAAGCAGTAGATCTGAACCATTCAAGATATCTCATATGAAAATTATATTTTTTTATTGATAAACGACAAATAGCTGTCAGGTTTGATTTTATTAACA
>JAJGRW010004761.1:0-23329 GCA_025461045.1 Carex parvula | reverse complement strand
ATAGGGGGAATGGGGATTAACAAGCTTGATGATTTGGATAAAGCTTTGATGTCTAAATGGTTGTTTAAATAGAACGATCCTACTTACGACAGTAAGTGAAAGCTGATCACAATTGCTAAGAGTACAATGGTGTCAGATATGTCTCTCCTGTGTGGAGGGATTATCCTGGCTAATGAGTTAGATGAAATGATTGCACTTATAAAAACTAAACCGATAGATTCAACCAAGCCAGATTCAATTAGGTCTTGATATGATTGGTTGAATAATGGGGGTGCTAGGGATAGCAAACTGAGTAAAAATTTGAGCTTTTTGCTGGCTGGTTATTCAAGATAAAATACAAACCAATGTGAATTTGCAAATAAAAGGGTGGTTAGGAGATATTTCATGCTGTTACTGTACATGGATCGAAAACATTGACCATTTATTTTTGCAGTGCCCACATGTTAAACCAATATGTCTATGGATTGCAAATTTTCATAATTGTTAGTTTCATTTTAATATTGTTCATGAATTATGGCAATACATATGTGAATTTATAGGTAAGGACAGAAAATACTGTGAGATCATATTTTGTGTAATCACTCGGACAGTTAGACTGTATGGTTAGAATGAAATAAAATTTGTTTTTTCTGATAAGGTACCCAAAACAGCCTAGTCTATGGCTTCTTTGATTCCCTCATTGATATATTACTCGATTGGCCATTTAGGAAAGCAATGGAAGAAGTATATGCACAGATTCATGCCGAGTAGTGTGGATTCTAGTACCAGAGGATGATGATGTGAGTCGGTCTGTTTGGATGTTTTTTAATTTGCTGCTGAGTATAGTGAAGTTCATGAGATTATTTGTAGTGCCTAGATATATTTCATCTTGGATGGTCTATAAAAGTCATTTTATAAGTTATTTGTGTATTCATTTTTCATCATTTTTTTACTGCTTGACTTTGTACTAAATGAATTCGAATTTTTTAAAATTTCACACGTACATGCATCACTCGTAAAGTAGATGGATTTCAATAGTTTAGATTCGTCGTTTGAAGCCAATCCAATAGATTTTTTGACTTGTGCTCACCAAACCCTCTTGGTCAGCACAACACACCCTAACTTTGCTCTGCGGGTGAGTGAATTTTTTTTATTCTATGGTGAGCATGATAATTTCATCATATGTGCTGCATATAGAATCTTTTTTTTTTGAAACCTTGGCAGCGGCTGTCAAGTATAATTTTCATTAAATAAAATAAAACTACATCAATCTTCTACCAAAACATCATCACACAAGTCTAAACAACACATCAACATCTAACAACACATCATCACATTCAAATCTAAACAACACATCAACATCTAACAACACATCATCTAAATCATCTAATAACACAACACAATACGACATCTAACATCACAACATTTAGCAAACCGACTTCAAGTGGTCGCCAATCTCCTCTCTCACCTTCTTGCTCTCCGTTGCACCAATTGGCCAACAACATGAACGATGAGGCATTTAGCAAACCGACTTCAAGTGGTCGCCAATCTCCTCTCTCACCTTCTTGCTCTCCGTTGCACCAATTGGCCAACAACATGAACGATGAGGCATTTAGCAAACCGACTTCAAGTGGTCGCCAATCTCCTCTCTCACCTTCTTGCTCTCCGTTGCACCAATTGGCCAACAACATTGTCACACCCCAAACCAGAATTTCCGGATTAGTGCGTGATCAGTCCCCGCCTCGTGTCAATTAATCGAGATGACACGCAAGGCTAAACATAAATAATAATCACACAGCGGAAGCAATAATAAAATGATCAAGCAAGAGTCATAAATATCAAATAAACATACATACATACATAATATCCATACAATCCACCTCGAGATAAAATAAACACTACTAGTCAAAGGGATACATAATCTATTGAGTCCAATGTGTATAACAAAAACATCGGACTCGCAAAACCCTAAACAAAAGTCCCTAATCTATATCAGGTGATGTGGCCGTCGGGGACAGCTCCTGACGTCTCCTGCTGCGGACCGTCAGACTCTGTACCTGCCCACATCCATAAAAAGGAGGGGATGAGCGAATGATCGCCCAGTATGTGACCCAGTATTATCCCTTCAGGGATCCTCTTAAGTCAAAGCACATTTTAATTTGAAATCTACGTAAAGTCGATAATTATTCACTTTTAATGCACATGCTGCGGAATTTAAAACCTATCATAATAACTACAAAAGAAAAGTATACATATAATAGATGACATGATGTGATTATCCTATTATGCCAAAATGATGAAATTTCCCAAAATAAAATATGGGGATGAATATCATACTCAATCGGAGTCCAGTACAATAGGTACTGTGTGTACAAATTAATACAATAATAATACGAATAATTTTGTCACCCCGTGCCGTGCCAAATTTAATCAAATTGGATTTATATCTCAAAGGTGACATAACACAAGGACTGCGATCAGAGGGGCAAAGATACCCGATGCCTAATAGCATCGAGCTTTGCCCACACAAGACTTCAACCCGTAGGCAAGTGCACGCTAGCCGATGGTTATATCTAATTCCATGTGTTTTCCTTGCTCTAAGACGATTCATCACCAAACATATAAAATAGGAGAAAACTACAAGCAAGGCGTAAGAATAAGTCAATCCGTCTCCTCATGAGCAGACGACGGAACTCCACCATCCGGCCGGATCAATGGGACAAGGGCTCGTGAGCGGCCCATAATCAACAACAAAAATAAAATCTGCCACCGCAACCTCGGCAGCCGTACTAGGCAAGTAGCTCCTAATGTAGGGGGGGATAGCTCCCGAATCGTCTCCGGACTCGAGATCGGTCCGCACAAAATGTAAATGATCGAAAATGATATAATACCAAATCCCATGCACATACTAATAATAATCCTAATAAGACCATCCGAGAAATCAAGTGATCTCTCGGCTCAATGGCTAACGGGCCGACCAGTTCCATACCAACCGGCCGGAACGCAGTCACTCGGTCTTCTTCTCACGCTCACCAATGCACATGCGTAACTAAAATACTATGTTGTCCTCTACGAAAAGAGGACAACTAATATCCTAATATATTATTAAGTTAAATTACGCTACTCCTAAGAAAGCAATAAATTTTCAATTTAGAAGGGTTTATGCAAATCCTAAATTATAGTTCAAAGAGAATTAAACATGCTCTAATGCAACTACAAAATTTAAAGTGCGGATGTCAGGTCAAGTGGTCGACTGGTGAGAGTACGCCACGAAAGAAAATACAGATATCCCACACCTGATAGCTGTAGGGGTAGAACGCGCTAATAGCCTCCGGGATCCACGTAATCCTCGCCTGCTCCTGTACAAGCGTCAGCGGGATCGATCCACAGGTCGGAATCTACGTAGGTCGGATGACCTGTAATTTAGACGTAACTTAATTAGAGTCTAACTAAGTATTCGTAACCCTTATTACCCCGTTTGATTATTTTCACTAAGTGTTCGTATTTAATTAATTAATTAACTAAGGTTCGAATCTGCTGAATCGGTTCGGTCGGTTTGACTCGATTCCGATCGAGCGTAAAATTGGTCCAACTCTAATTAAATTAATCTAACATATTTAAATCATTTGTTATATTTTAATTTGAAGATAATCTGCTTATCTAATTAGTCGAATACTTAAGTAATGTTATTTACATGTTTTTCCGCTAAATTACTTAAGGTAAAATCTACGTAATTTCAATTGCTACCATTTAATTATAATAATTCTATAGTACGAACTTATTTTAATAATTTATACAAGTTGCTTAATTTATAAATATAAAATAATACGTGTCTATCTAATTATTCTATTAATTAAACTTTTGTAATCGTAATGATTCGAAAATGTTAATATGTTGTTAATTAACAACATATGTTATTTATAAATTATTTATTTTATTTAAAACTATATTTTACTTAATCTAAATATTTAATTACTTAACTAATATTTTAAGATCTAACTACTTAATTTATTTAAATTAAAATCCTAATTAATCTAAAAATGTGTTGGATTTAGAATATTTTAATTTAGTGTTATTTGATATATAAGATTAACGAGTCATAAGAATTATCTTACACGACATTTGATAACTAATATACACTAATCTAGTATACCCGCTAAATAAGTATATAAGAAAATTTTATATTTAAATCATAATAGGTTGGGTTTAGTAGTCTCAATATTAAATTCGTTGATCACATTTTCATTGTTTATTTATGCATGTTCTATTAATAAATTTTAGCCCACATTTATAATTTCCAATATTTCGGCCTAATAACAAAAAAAAAAGGGTCCAAGGTCTTTACTTATTTATAATTAAGGCCCATTATTTATTTAATTCAAAACAGTCACGGTCCAGCAAGGTAAAAAGGTCAAAGGCCCAAATCCAATTTCCAATTTTAATAAACATATAGGGCCGGCCCACTTCTTACCACATTTCCATTTAAGTCCTCTTATTTAAATAATTTACGCAAGGGCCTAAATTTTACCCGATTGCCCCTCAATTTTTAAAACACCACAACAAGGTCCCTGTCAGTTCAAGTTCGGTACCAGTGGCAACACTGGGCTGGTACCGCTGATACCAGTCACACAAATACATCACAGCACAATAACACAGAACATGAACCAGGAACAGAAAAGGGCACACCACAACATAACCAACCAGCACCGAAATAGAAATGGCCGGTACCAGTAAGAATCAGCCTAGTCGCAAGAACAAAAGAGGCAGTACCAAGGCTGGGCAGACAAGGAACAAAAACAACCAGTCACAGTACTGGTACTGGCGTACCAGTGGTGCCAGAAAATCCCAACCGCGAAGCAAGCAAAAGGAACAGTCACAGTCAAGCAACGAAAATACAATACGAAGCATCGGATCAAAGGAGAAAATAGCAAAAGTGCTGTTGCACTAGATAACCAAATCGCAAACCCGCAAGTCCCAAATTCATCTCTTAATTGAGTCGGGAAAATCAACAACCCGCTCTCAATTGATCAAAGCCCCAATGTCACTGTCTCACCGAGAAAATCAACGACTCGCGTGAGACAAAGTAATCTTCCCAAATCGAAACAACAATCTCACAAACATCAAAATAGAGGGTGTGCTTTCATTACCCGAAAGAAGAAATCGCAAAGAGGCAAGGAAATCAGTCGGCTCCAAGGCACTGCCTCACTCCCGACCTTCAAACGAGAACAGCAAGCAAACCACAGAGCAGGCTCCGCTAGGCACCAGAACCGCCAAGCAAAGCACCAAAGGCAACAAGTCGCAAGACAAGCACACAAAAACCGAAATTTGGGGGTTTCGGTTATCACAGTGACAAGGCAAACAGAAAGAGCGAGAGAGAGAGAGATTTCTTTCTCAACACATGAGCGAAGGAAAAGAGAGCGAAAAGCACCAAATCGAGAGAGTGAGGGGTTTATAGTACCCGAGAGAGAAAAACCCCACGTTTCAACATTGTCAGGGGGCAGGTGCGAAACCCACGCGCCTCAGCGCACTTCGTCAAAGCCGTACTGGCGATGGAACAGGGGTGGTTCGAACGACGACCACGCGGGAGGGGAGGCGATCGCCTCCAGTTTCTTCTCCCCGAAGGAAACATCGAAGGAGAGAAATAAAAGGGTAAAAGGGGCGGCCCCCAGTAGACAGAGAGAGAGAGGAGAAAGGAAGGGAGGGTTCTCCTCTTTAAAATCAAGACATCAAGATTCGTGCCGAGCGAAATCGAATGGCTCAGATTCTTTAAATCAAGAGAGGTTTATATTTAAGGATATCCCATGAACCAATTGTATTTAATCGAGCAACTAGATAACACTTGCGTTTAATAATTGATACGAGAATTTACGTTTAAAATTACTACAATTATTCGCTGATATTGTTTTATAATTTTATTCAATTCTTTTCAATACATTAATTACAATGGCATTAATATGATTATTCTCGATTAGAAATCGTACTCAGGAAATCTAATTTAGAATTCGCAAATCCTTAATTGATTTAACGTGCAATTTAATGTAATCTAATTTGTAACATTTCGTAAATTGTACGTTAGATTAACACAACTATATATAGTTTAACTATTTTATTTAATTATCAAATTTCAAATTTGTTAAGTTTTAGATTTAAATTTAAGATTGGTAAAAATACAAATTGATTTAAATAATCAATTTTATAAAAACTTCATCATCAGATGCTTTGTTTAATCTTCGCTTTGGTTAATTAATTAACCCAAGTTTTAATTAGTTGCAAAACTCGATCATTAGACTAATTAATTAGGTTTAAAATTACGGGTTATAACATTCTCCCCCCTAATAAAAAGTTTCGTCCCGAAACTAAAAGATCATACGTAAAAGATGAAATTTCGAGTAGCATTATGCTATCCGTGGTTGTGCACTCAATGCACAAGTCTCGTCGACTAATTAGTCACTAAAGCCAGACTGCACAGCGTTTACGTCTTTTCTTACGCGTGTTCATGATAGGATTTGTGATCTAACATGTTTCTCGCGGCTCTATTTTGTTCCTTGATTATATCCTCGACGGGGTTCGTAGTATGTATTTGAACGCTTCAATATAATCCTTACTCTCGACTCTCCAAGTCAATGTAGGGACATAAAGCCTTCCAGTGCGTCGATTTAATTAATGCCGATAGGTTTACTAAGTTTCTAAAACCGAGATGTAAGAATGTTGAGAGAGCAACTCCAACGAATGAAGCTCTTAGGAAATGAACGAATCTAATTCAGGTTGAATCACTTAATTTAGTTAATTTATGTATGATTCGGAATGAATGCGTTAATTTCAGTTTATTCGAATAACTCGGGTTAAGTTTGATTCAAGAACTCTTAATCGGGTATATATATATAGAGTTTAGGAGGCATGATTCCAATTTGTTAGAAATCACACAAAATAGTCACACAATGAGTTTCATTGGATTGACAGCCGAGAGGGGCTACGCCTAATCAGAGCGATATAATTTAAATTTAGATGACGGATTAGAATTTCAAAATAGTGAAACGGATTTACTCAAACTTCAACTCGATAATAAATGCCACTTGGACTCTATTTGGCGGAAAGTCTTTCGGAATCTTGAGAAGGGTTTCGGCTTGAACTTAAATGGTATTTTCTTTTCAAATGACTAAAAAGGGATCGAGATCCATCATTTAAACGAGAATTAAATTACAAAAAATGAATTTCCGAGTTTGGGGTTGCGTTTGTGAATGATAGGCACACAAAATATAGATGAGTAATTCATTAATTGAAAGGGAAGTGAACCAGATTCAATCACATAACTTATCCATTTTATGTAGGACAATGGAGATCAACTCTAAATGATTTAATTCAGATCGGTTAATTTCAGAAATGGCAGGGACACGAGTTATGTTGAATCACTGGAATTAAACTGTCTTAAAGATAGTTAAGACGTGATCTACTTTAAGTTTAGTCAGAAACCAATAATGTCCTTCAGAATATATGAGTAGAAGCGGATCACATTAAATTAAGATGTATTGACTAGTTGACACAACCTTGATAAAATTGATAATTAGCTAAGGGGTCGAGTATGGGAAATAAATTCTCGAATTTGGATAGTAAATGTATTCTTGAGTTCAATTAGAATGATAGTTACTTCTTAATACACGGGGATTTTGTTTAATTTGATTCGATCTAGTCTAGCTCAACCATGTATATTTAGGGCAAACATAAAATCAAGTCTAATTAATTTCATTCGGAGTAATCAATCGAAATTTGATCGGATAATTTCTAACGGAGTCAAGCTGACATAATTGAATTAGACGGAACTTTAAACGGTCACTGAACGTGTCTTCTAGAGTTGGTAACAAATGGAGTGCTCGAATCACCAAGTTAAAATCAAGAATAGTCACATTCTTACAATTCAATTAGGGTTGGAATAACATGGAATAAGTCTCGTTACGGGATGATATTGAATAATTATCAAATCATGACGGAAATAACACATCTTAAGGATTCGTGGTTATATAAGGATTTGTGCACTAGCATTGAGTTTCAAATTTTGGATTTTGAATGATGATCAGGAAGGATTGAATTAGCGAGAGAGGTTTCGTTAACTGTCAGCCTAACATTCAACTACAATATAGGAATCAACTCCTAGGGAATGATCGTGGTTGGAGTCAAATTGGATTTAGTTGAATGAAATGTCATATCGATAGTTTAAGACCTGATCACCATATTTCAAATTATTTTAGATAACTGGAGTTGAAATTTGTACAGACGGTAGCTCAATTCAGACGACATTTTCTCTAACATTTCTCTTGGAGAGACAATTCAATTGGAGCTTGTTCGATCGTTACTGCAAGGAAGAAGACGGAATTATCGAGGCGCTAAGAAGAACCTTTTTGCTTTTGAATAGATAATGAGAAAGAGCACATGGATCTTCTGTGGATAATCGCAGTAGAGGAAAGGAACTACCACCGGTCCCTTGGGTAGAAAAGCAACACGTCAAGAAAGAAAACTGTCGCATGAACTGCGTCGGGTCCCTACTCCTCTCGGGGTGGTGGCGGATGAAATGAGGTTGGTGACGATGGCGGAGAGATGGAGGCTGTCTGCCCGTAGCGCTCTGCGGTGAACCTCCTCGATTATGTTCCGCCATACTACGGGGTGAGGGCGTGGCACTACAAGAAGTGGAATTGTGGCCTCGCACTATAGATGGCTGGATGAACCGTAGGTGGTCGTGATGAAGCGCTACTCGCATATTAAGTCACACAATATACTTGGGTCTTACAATTTAAAACATTAGCGTATTAACTATGTAGGCATTCTCGAGGTGATACCGGGTCTCCACGTCATAGTCCTTCGCCAGTTCGAGTCTCCTCTATCCTTCTACACGAATACCTGCTTCTAGTTCTTGAGGTCGATAATCGAGGTGACGAACCGTCTCTTGAGTGTTTCAGGACTTACATCGCGTAGCAGTCCACTCGAACTTAGTCACGTTTGTAATAATTTAGATTGAAGGCAAATTAAGTCGTGAAGATACTTCTGTGATCGTAAATATTTCTTGTAAATCCACCTTATACAGGTGGAGCAAAAATGACGAATATGATTTCGGTTTAGTAGAGCAGATAGAACGTAAGATAAGAGGAAGCTCGATTGTCGATGTCTACGTGAGATACTATTTAAAGTATCGATCAAGTGCTTTGACTCGTATATATATAATAATATTTATTAATTTATGACTTTGCTTTCTATTTGTTTATTGAATGGTATTCGGTTTATCGTACAAAGGATTACGATAAACCTGAGCTCTGATACCACCCAAAGGATGTCACACCCCAAACCAGAATTTCCGGATTAGTGCGTGATCAGTCCCCGCCTCGTGTCAATTAATCGAGATGACACGCAAGGCTAAACATAAATAATAATCACACAGCGGAAGCAATAATAAAATGATCAAGCAAGAGTCATAAATATCAAATAAACATACATACATACATAATATCCATACAATCCACCTCGAGATAAAATAAACACTACTAGTCAAAGGGATACATAATCTATTGAGTCCAATGTGTATAACAAAAACATCGGACTCGCAAAACCCTAAACAAAAGTCCCTAATCTATATCAGGTGATGTGGCCGTCGGGGACAGCTCCTGACGTCTCCTGCTGCGGACCGTCAGACTCTGTACCTGCCCACATCCATAAAAAGGAGGGGATGAGCGAATGATCGCCCAGTATGTGACCCAGTATTATCCCTTCAGGGATCCTCTTAAGTCAAAGCACATTTTAATTTGAAATCTACGTAAAGTCGATAATTATTCACTTTTAATGCACATGCTGCGGAATTTAAAACCTATCATAATAACTACAAAAGAAAAGTATACATATAATAGATGACATGATGTGATTATCCTATTATGCCAAAATGATGAAATTTCCCAAAATAAAATATGGGGATGAATATCATACTCAATCGGAGTCCAGTACAATAGGTACTGTGTGTACAAATTAATACAATAATAATACGAATAATTTTGTCACCCCGTGCCGTGCCAAATTTAATCAAATTGGATTTATATCTCAAAGGTGACATAACACAAGGACTGCGATCAGAGGGGCAAAGATACCCGATGCCTAATAGCATCGAGCTTTGCCCACACAAGACTTCAACCCGTAGGCAAGTGCACGCTAGCCGATGGTTATATCTAATTCCATGTGTTTTCCTTGCTCTAAGACGATTCATCACCAAACATATAAAATAGGAGAAAACTACAAGCAAGGCGTAAAAATAAGTCAATCCGTCTCCTCATGAGCAGACGACGGAACTCCACCATCCGGCCGGATCAATGGGACAAGGGCTCGTGAGCGGCCCATAATCAACAACAAAAATAAAATCTGCCACCGCAACCTCGGCAGCCGTACTAGGCAAGTAGCTCCTAATGTAGGGGGGGATAGCTCCCGAATCGTCTCCGGACTCGAGATCGGTCCGCACAAAATGTAAAATGATCGAAAATGATATAATACCAAATCCCATGCACATACTAATAATAATCCTAATAAGACCATCCGAGAAATCAAGTGATCTCTCGGCTCAATGGCTAACGGGCCGACCAGTTCCATACCAACCGGCCGGAACGCAGTCACTCGGTCTTCTTCTCACGCTCACCAATGCACATGCGTAACTAAAATACTATGTTGTCCTCTACGAAAAGAGGACAACTAATATCCTAATATATTATTAAGTTAAATTACGCTACTCCTAAGAAAGCAATAAATTTTCAATTTAGAAGGGTTTATGCAAATCCTAAATTATAGTTCAAAGAGAATTAAACATGCTCTAATGCAACTACAAAATTTAAAGTGCGGATGTCAGGTCAAGTGGTCGACTGGTGAGAGTACGCCACGAAAGAAAATACAGATATCCCACACCTGATAGCTGTAGGGGTAGAACGCGCTAATAGCCTCCGGGATCCACGTAATCCTCGCCTGCTCCTGTACAAGCGTCAGCGGGATCGATCCACAGGTCGGAATCTACGTAGGTCGGATGACCTGTAATTTAGACGTAACTTAATTAGAGTCTAACTAAGTATTCGTAACCCTTATTACCCCGTTTGATTATTTTCACTAAGTGTTCGTATTTAATTAATTAATTAACTAAGGTTCGAATCTGCTGAATCGGTTCGGTCGGTTTGACTCGATTCCGATCGAGCGTAAAATTGGTCCAACTCTAATTAAATTAATCTAACATATTTAAATCATTTGTTATATTTTAATTTGAAGATAATCTGCTTATCTAATTAGTCGAATACTTAAGTAATGTTATTTACATGTTTTTCCGCTAAATTACTTAAGGTAAAATCTACGTAATTTCAATTGCTACCATTTAATTATAATAATTCTATAGTACGAACTTATTTTAATAATTTGTACAAGTTGCTTAATTTATAAATATAAAATAATACGTGTCTATCTAATTATTCTATTAATTAAACTTTTGTAATCGTAATGATTCGAAAATGTTAATATGTTGTTAATTAACAACATATGTTATTTATAAATTATTATTTTATTTAAAACTATATTTTACTTAATCTAAATATTTAATTACTTAACTAATATTTTAAGATCTAACTACTTAATTTATTTAAATTAAAATCCTAATTAATCTAAAAATGTGTTGGATTTAGAATATTTTAATTTAGTGTTATTTGATATATAAGATTAACGAGTCATAAGAATTATCTTACACGACATTTGATAACTAATATACACTAATCTAGTATACCCGCTAAATAAGTATATAAGAAAATTTATATTTAAATCATAATAGGTTGGGTTTAGTAGTCTCAATATTAAATTCGTTGATCACATTTTCATTGTTTATTTATGCATGTTCTATTAATAAATTTTAGCCCACATTATAATTTCCAATATTTCGGCCTAATAACAAAAAAAAAAGGGTCCAAGGTCTTTACTTATTTATAATTAAGGCCCATTATTTATTTAATTCAAAACAGTCACGGTCCAGCAAGGTAAAAAGGTCAAAGGCCCAAATCCAATTTCCAATTTTAATAACATATAGGGCCGGCCCACTTCTTACCACATTTCCATTTAAGTCCTCTTATTTAAATAATTTACGCAAGGGCCTAAATTTTACCCGATTGCCCCTCAATTTTTAAAACACCACAACAAGGTCCCTGTCAGCTCAAGTTCGGTACCAGTGGCAACACTGGGCTGGTACCGCTGATACCAGTCACACAAATACTTCACAGCACAATAACACAGAACAGGAACCAGGAACAGAAAGGGCACACCACAACATAACCAACCAGCACCGAAATAGAAATGGCCGGTACCAGTAAGAATCAGCCTAGTCGCAAGAACAAAAGAGGCAGTACCAAGGCTGGGCAGAAAAGGAACAAAAACAACCAGTCACAGTACTGGTACTGGCGTACCAGTGGTGCCAGAAAATCTCAACCGCGAAGCAAGCAAAAAGGAACAGGCACAGTCAAGCAACGAAAACACAATACGAACCATCGGATCAAAGGAGAAAATAGCAAAAGTGCTGTTGCACTAGATAACCAAATCGCAAACCCGCAAGTCCCAAATTCATCTCTTAATTGAGTCGGGAAAATCAACAACCCGCACTCAATTGATCAAAGCCCCAATGTCACCGTCTCACCGAGAAAATCAACAACTCGCGTGAGACAAAGTAATCTTCCCAAATCGAAACAACAATCTCACAAACATCAAAATAGAAGGGTGTGCTTTCATTACCCGAAAGAAGAAATCGCAAAGAGGCAAGGAAATCAGTCGGCTCCAAGGCACTGCCTCACTCCCGACCTTCAAACGAGAACAGCAAGCAAACCACAGAGCAGGCTCCGCTAGGCACCAGAACCGCCAAGCAAAGCACCAAAGGCAACAAGTCGCAAGACAAGCACACAAAAACCGAAATTTGGGGGTTTCGGTTATCACAGTGACAAGGCAAACAGAAAGAGCGAGAGAGAGAGAGATTTCTTTCTCAACACATGAGCGAAGGAAAAGAGAGCGAAAAGCACCAAATCGAGAGAGTGAGGGGTTTATAGTACCCGAGAGAGAAAAACCCCACGTTTCAACATTGTCAGGGGGCAGGTGCGAAACCCACGCGCCTCAGCGCACTTCGTCAAAGCCGTACTGGCGATGGAACAGGGGTGGTTCGAACGACGACCACGCGGGAGGGGAGGCGATCGCCTCCAGTTTCTTCTCCCCGAAGGAACATCGAAGGAGAGAAATAAAAGGGTAAAAGGGGCGGCCCCCAGTAGACAGAGAGAGAGAGGAGAAAGGAAGGGAGGGTTCTCCTCTTTAAAATCAAGACATCAAGATTCGTGCCGAGCGAAATCGAATGGCTCAGATTCTTTAAATCAAGAGAGGTTTATATTTAAGGATATCCCATGAACCAATTGTATTTAATCGAGCAACTAGATAACACTTGCGTTTAATAATTGATACGAGAATTTACGTTTAAAATTACTACAATTATTCGCTGATATTGTTTTATAATTTTATTCAATTCTTTTCAATACATTAATTACAATGGCATTAATATGATTATTCTCGATTAGAAATCGTACTCAGGAAATCTAATTTAGAATTCGCAAATCCTTAATTGATTTAACGTGCAATTTAATGTAATCTAATTTGTAACATTTCGTAAATTGTACGTTAGATTAACACAACTATATATAGTTTAACTATTTTATTTAATTATCAAATTTCAAATTTGTTAAGTTTTAGATTTAAATTTAAGATTGGTAAAAATACAAATTGATTTAAATAATCAATTTTATAAAAACTTCATCATCAGATGCTTTGTTTAATCTTCGCTTTGGTTAATTAATTAACCCAAGTTTTAATTAGTTGCAAAACTCGATCATTAGACTAATTAATTAGGTTTAAATTTACGGGTTATAACAAACATGAACGATGAGGCATCTATAACAATTTTTTTTTTTTGGTGGGTGGGTGGGTGGTGGGTGGGTGGGTGCATATAGAATCTTGGAGGTACATGTTATGACATATCAAGCTAGATTATGGAGTTATTGGGACAGAAAGCAAAATGCTCTAAAACTGGTGTAAAACGGTATTGATCTCAAGGTGGATAGAAGATGAACTGTGAATGGGCGGGTACACACTAAAATGGACAATATAACTGTGGATGGTTTTGTGCCGATTATTGACAGGCTGGAAAAGCGGCTTGATGGATGGAAAAGAAAACTTATCTCGAGGGGAGGTAGACTACAACTCGTCAAATCGGTACTCTCTTCCATCCCCATTTATTTCATGTGCTGTTTTTTACTTCCCAAGTGGGTGATAGCAAGGATGGACAGGATTCGGCGCAAATTTCTTTGGGGAAAGAATGATGAACTACAGAAGGGTATCTCCTTGCTCAATTGGGAAACGGTGACTCTACCGAAAAAATGGGGAGGGATGGGGGTAATTAACTTACACCTCCAGAATATTGCATTGCTAATGCGATGGTGGTGGAGGCCATATGTGGAGCCTCAAGCTCTATGGACAATCACTGTCACCAAGCTACTCGGGGCTGGCCACTATGTTGATGGACCGAAATTTTGGGCTGATAGGGGGTCCTTTTTTTGGAATCAGCTACAAGGATTGAAATGGTGGTTTGACTGGTTCACTAAATGGTGTATCGGCAGTGGGCAACAGATTGCATTCTGGTTTGATTCGTGGGATGAATTGGCACTAATTCACTACTTGGAAGAAAGACCGCAATACCCCTTTATCTCACTCCATGATGCAACCCCCATAGTTCATCTAATTGCGCCAGAATTCTCGCATAGGGTGGAGGGGATCACGGTTACTGACGATAATGATACGTTACTTTGGAGATGGTCTTCAACCGGGGAATATAGTGCTCGATCAATGTATGGGGCTATTTTGGGTGCTGGAAAAATTCGAGACAAGGATGCATACATTTGGGGTCTCCGAGTGCCCCCGACAGTAAGAATTTTCAGTTTCCTTCTGCTGAAAAACAGGCTACTCACGCACGACAACATGCTGCGAAGGAGCATGCACTGTGATACTTCGTGCGCGTTGTGTCAGAATTGCCCGGTAGAATCTGCATTACACTTATTCTTCTTGTGTCCTTATGCGGTTCATGTTTGGTTTATTATCAGCAACAATGTGGGTTTTAGTATTATCGAGAGAGGGCCTGATATTGGAGTCATTTGGGAACTCTCCACTCGCAATTTCCGACGCAAGGGAGGAGACTGGAAGAGACAGGGTCCGGCGCTGCTGCTTTGTACCTGCTGGTTACTTTGGAAGCAGAGAAATGCGCGACTGTTCTCTGATGAAAAGATCCCACCACAGATGCTTTCAGATCGAATATGGCATGAGGCTCAACTCTGGCAGGCCAGCTGTTGAGGATCCTTAGAATCATGTATAGGCTGCTGGTTGTTTAAATTGACTTTTTGTTGTTATTCCTGTTGTTAGTTTAAATTCGAGTTGTTTGTTGTCTACTCCCTTCCCCTTACTGGTAAAAGATGTACACCAGTACAGTGGTAAAGGCGGTGTTGTAACTCTTTTTTTTTTTACTAATATATCTATCTTGGCAGCCGCTGCCAAGTTTTTCAAAAAAAAAAAAAAAAACTATGGATGGTTTGATACACACCGGTACACAAGCTGCAACAATGAAAATAAACAGACACCATAAGCAGGGGACCTAGGAGGGTATAAAGAATTTGTTTTTATACGGAACTTGCGAGGGTGTAATTGTCGGTTAAACAGATTTGATTTTTTTTCTTTAGAAAAAAACAAATTCGATTCAAATCAAAACAGCTAAGCTGTTTGGGTTTTTTGGAGAACTAAATCCACCATACCATTGATATGGTGGAAGATGAGAGGGTGTTTTCCGAAAAACCTTCCCTTCAATTTTCCTTTCAAATGAAAGGTTTTTTGTCTTCTTCTAAATAACTAAAAAAAAATCAACATATTTGTGGGGTATAAAGAAAATCATAGTAAGAGAACTTGTGGGGTATTTGTGAGTAGATGAGGATAATTACACTGATTTGTAGGGTTGTTAAAAGCTTTTATTAATATAAAGCTGGTGGTATAAATATCACCTTTTTTTATAAAAAAAATGTTTGTTTCGCACCAGAGCCGCACAAAATGGCTCACTTCTGTGTTCTTGTTGCAACATCCATTTTATACAAGACCAAGATAAACATTTTATTTATTTTTCTTTTAATATAGACCATATAAATCAAAGAGTTGGAAATTTCAAAACTATCTCATGATTGTACATTGTAAAATTTGAAACAAAAGAAAGATGGTACCAAAGCCTAATTAGTTTTCACTTGTTAACTCCAAAATCTCCACAAGAGCACTCCCCTTCCTTGAATTTGTGAAATTTCTTACTATCTCTGACAATTATTTCTCTTTCTGTAAGAACAGAAACCAACTTTAGAAGAGAGTGGCAATCCTTGCACATGGATATGTTCTTGAAAATCCTAATTGCTTCACCATTTGACATGTTTATCAATCCATAAGCAACTGCCAATCTTTCACTATGGTGCCTAACTGGCCAAATTACCTTTTTTTCCTCCTCTTCATCAGATGTATCTCCAGTTTTATAAGGCACATACCCCATCCCTTTAGCTTTCTCAATCAAGTCCTCGAGCAAATCAAAAATTTCTTTATTCTCAGAGTGAGGCCTATGAGAGGCTCCAAAATATTTTGCCACACCCTTGATTGAGATCCAACTCCTGTCTCGTATGGTTGGTATGTTCTCATCTTTCATGATCTTTCTAACTCTTGATACATCATGCGATCTCTTAGCTGATTTATACATGTTCAACAACAGTACATAGGTCTCAACCATCTTTGGTTTTAATTCAAGTAGCCGATTGGCTGCATAAAAGGCTAGATTGGTGTTACCATGGCTCCTACAACCTGCTATCAGAATAGACCAAATGGCCTCATTCGGTTCAAAATTTTCCCTCTTTATAAATTCAAAGGCATCGTTTAACCGACCCAACCGCACAAACATATCAACCATACAAGCATAGTGATTCATTCCCGGTTGAATATCAAAGTGGTCCTTCATTAGTTTGAAATAGTATTCGGCCTTGTCAACTAAACAAGCATAACTACAAGCAGACAATACACTAATAAATGATACCAATGTAGGGTTAACCCCAGCAGCAAGCATCTCTTCAAATAGTTCAATAGCCTCCTTGTACAAACCATTCTGCGAATAGGAAGCAATCATAGTGGTCCAGGAGATAACAGTTCTTGTGGGCATTTCATCGAATGCCTTGATTGCATCGTTAATTCTCCCACATTTACCGTACATATTAACCAAAGAAGTACCCGCAACAAAATCGGATAAGATCCCTGATTTCATCATTTGCGCATGAATTTGCATTCCACACTCCAAAGCCATAAGACCACTGCAAACCGTTAAAACACTGGGGAAGGTGAACCTATCAGGCTTAGTTGATGCCCGATTCAACTTCACAAAAAGATTAAAAGCCTTTAACCCTGCAGAATAGGCCTCCATATCATCTTTAGCTGAACTCACCATCTTAGATAATCCCGCAATAGTCGCATTTATTGTGACCAAATTAGAATTCGTTATGTTTTCAGACAATCTTGTTGCATCTTCAATTTCACCACATTTAAAGTACATGTACATCAGAGAATTTCTCACCTGAAAAATTGATTTGCCCCCTAATTTAATGCAAAATGCATGGTATTGTCTTGTGGGGCCCAGCTGCAGGTCTTGGGACACACAAAACAAACCTGCGACACTGGTAAGTGTAACTGGATTGGGACATATATTTTCATGTAGCATATCAATAAATATCTTTAGACCCAAATCTGGGTTGCCATTGTCGGCGCATGCCGATATAATACTCGTCCAAGAGACCACATCTTTAAATTCAGAACATTTGAAGCACTTTACTGCGTATTCCAAGTTACCGCATTTTGAGTACATGTTGGTCAAAGAGCCATCCATTGCCACTGCTGAGTTAATCCCGGATTTTGTTATATAAGCATGGATTTGTTCACCTAATTTGAGATTGTACAAGTCAGAGCATGCATTTAATACAGCCCAAAATGTGAAACTTACGGGCTTCCAGCCTGACTCTAGCATACTTATAAACATTTTTACGGCATTTTGTGGGTCTGAATTTTGTACATAACCACTCATGAGTGCCGTCCATGTTACAATGTTTCGCTCAGACATTCTATCAAACACCTCTCGTGCATGACCAGGGGCACCGCATTTCATAAAAGAATTTACTATAGCTGTAGCTACATAGGAATCTTTATATGAACCCGTTTTGATGGTGTGGGAATGAAGGGTTTTGGCACTGGCAAGGGATTTGATGCTGCTGCATTGGTGAAGGAGGGGTCCATAAATGGTACGGTCGACTTGAGTGCCTTCCTTTAGGAGGTTAAGCGCTTGTTTAAAATCAATTGGCTGTGGTGAAGTCTCCGATTTAATTCCAAGATTTCTTGGGTTTTGCTGGTTAGAAAGATCCTGATACAGAAAAAGTAAAACTCAAGGGTTATGTATAGCACTTGTCAGCTGCTGACAAGATTTAAAAAAAAAAAAAGGGTTATGTATAGAAGAATAAAAATTTGGAGAGAGAGAGAGAGAGAGGTAATTACGAGAGAGGCATGGGAGCGTTTTCTCGAGTAATCGTCAAGTTTGGGAAGAGTAGAACCACTAATAAGAAGAGAAGGCAGAGACGCCATGGACGGAGATTGAGAGGAACTAGAATCCTACATTCTACAGAGAAGGTGAACTTGAGCAATTTTTCTTGTTTAACATTGTTGTGTGTGGGAGTGTATGGTATCCATTTTCTAATTTGTTGTATTTTATCCTGGGATTTCATTTCATAAGGGATGATGGATGATGGATTGGTGAATCCCTGTTCTGTGGTGGAGACTGGAGACCGGGAGACGATTGTACTATCCGAATACAAAACCCAACCTTCAACGGCAAATTTTCGAAACAGCCCTCCGTGTGAAGTTTCAGAATAGCCCATGCTTTAGAACAACAATAGCAGACGTCGGTTTTGGGCTTCCAGCCCATGGGCTTTTTGACTCAGGAAAGAAAATGGAACTTTTATGGATCATTTGGTAAACTCGGGTATCACAACTACAAATCCAATAAATGTGCAATATACCCGGTGTTCTTAAGCTTACCAAGTCTCTCCGTGAACTTAACTAAAAAAACCCATCGAATTGGCTTTGAGCAACACATCCAAATTGTTGAAACCGATCTACTTCACGAGTGATGAGTTTACATGTCAAACTTATAAATTTTCAAACTAATTTAATATAAAGTCAAGCGGTCAAAAAATGATGAAAAATGAACACATTAAAATTAACTTATAAACCATCTTTTTTTTTTTACCGCCTGAATTTATACTAAATTAGTTCGAAAATTTATAAATTTGACATGTAAAAGCATCACTCGTGAAGTAGATTGATTTCAACAGTTTGAATGCATCGTTTGAAGCCAATTCAATAGTTTTTTGAATTAAGCTCAAAAAGAGCTTGGTGAGCTTAAGAACATAGTTCTACTCCTCATTGTTTAAGTTTTAAAGCTAACCACATTTGAAAGCATGGGTGGATCTAGCCAGTACAAATGGGAACTAATGTTCCTCATTTTTCATTATTTAATTATATATGTCAATATAGTATTTTAGTGTTATATATGTATTTTTTGTGTTATTATATGAATATAATATTGTTTAATACAGATAATTACAATACAGTGCGGTTGTATGCATGAAGGTGCTGCTAACAAAATCCTATACAAAATATACTGACACAACCTTTTGCGTTTTGCCAGTGCGTGCTTTGATGAAATCTTTCAAATTTTGATAAGTGCTCTGTATGGCTGAGAGCGAAAGTGAAAGCACCAGCGTGTATTTACCAATTAAATATGCAAGCCAATACAGATGCTCTTAGTTGTCGTCCTGTTGATTTCTTCATCCATCCATTCACCGAGAATTGAGAAAATATGGAAATATATTTTGTTCATGCTCACGGTAAAAAAACAATATATGTGATGTATGAGAGATCAAGCCGAGCAAAGTAATTGTAAGATTTGTTCAAAGCGAGTAATGGTTTAGAACAGAAAATAAGGTGTGTACCAAGTTAAATACTAAATACTGTCCTAAAAATAATTTACATCTTGTTCTCCAGCGTTGATGCACACATGTGAACACTATATACGCTTTTGTTTTAACATTCACAGTACACAATCCACTCATTCATCTCAATGTCAAATACAGATTTCATACCATCAATTTGTGCTAATACATGAGTAAGGCTATGGTGCTTTGCAATGTACACCTATCTCACGTACTTCAATACAACAAGCGTCAGATTTGTGTCGAAATGTGTGCTGGAAAATCAAAGACTAAATATATCACCTGGCAAGCAGAATTTTTTCTTTTTAGAAATTATATAAAAATAATATAGGATATTAGATGGATTGTCGTGAAATTTTGATGCAATAGAAGGAACCCAACCGGTGGTTCAGTTCCTTTAGCTTTGCACGCAGGTACGGACAGTGCTGTAGAAAATCCCATAACTGAAGAAACTCTTTGGCCCATTAAATGTCAGTGCAAGCTCCTTTCCTTATCCCCTTTCTCCTTCTCCCTTTAGAAACCAAACTCTGGTGTGATCTACCACACCATGTGGTTTTGAATTTTGGTGTGGCAGGCGATTCCTTAGGTTTTTCTAAAATAACTGAACTATTGGTTCAGTTCCTTCTATTGAATCAATATTTCAACACAATCCATCCAATACCTTATATAATATTTACATAATTTCTAAATGTAAAAAATTCTGCCGGCCAAGTACAGGAAGTTACATTACAGGGTCGGTAATCTTGTTTACCTACCGAGAGAGCTTACACTTGGTTACTATATATATCACCTGTAGAACATTATATGAAATGAAGACCAATAGTACGTAATTTTGGTCATTGCAAAAGCAATTATTAACAATTCAGAGAGACTAGTTCTTCTAGTTAAAAACCTGATAGCTTTTCTTCCATGTTCACTTCCTTCCATCTTGATCTTTAAGAACAGTTATAGCTACGAAGAACTGCACAATACAGATCACTGCTTAAGAACCATGTTCATATGTAGCAATTGTGTTTATGTGGAGGGAGAGAGGAGAGAGAGAGAGAGAGAGAGACCTTGGAACCTGGTTCGGCGGTTAAGGTAGCGAGGTTTGAATTGAGGTCCCTTGATCTTAGGATGAACACCAGCTTCTCTTGCATTGCTGAGAAGCAAATCATTTAACTTTGACGCAACTACTCTTATTCTCCTAAACCTTTCCTTAGCATTGCTCAGATTGACGGGTGTCGGTTGACCATCAAGTAGTTCTTTACCTATTAGTCAAGTTTGGATAAGAGGTCATATGCTAGTAAAAACAGGTTTTTTCAAGCTGAGGGAGTAGGGAAAAGTAAAAAGTAGAATATGCAGATCCTCAAAAGCTATGCTGCATTATAGCCTGTGAACTAGGTCATAGTAGTATTGGACACATATCTGTATCGGGTATGGTTGTCCAAAAAAGTATCGTATACACCCTAGACACATGGTGTATCCAAGTAGGAGAAGTCTATCTTCATAGAATCACGCACATTTAATACCAGCGCTCTGGCAAAAGTTTGTTCAAGACAATTCTGGCCTCTCAAAAATCATTCTCTGATGGCCTACAAGGCTTTTTAAGCTCTCTTGTATAATAAAATTCATGAACACATTATGATTTTCCCCACGAGACAATCTTTTGCGAGTCAAGATAGATCCGGGTCATCTTATTGAAATTTGATCTTTTCGTATATGCCCTTTGACATGGCTATTGATTTATTTTTCTTTCAAGATATCTTACTCACAATTACTCTGTTAAGTTTATTACTCACCCATATGACCATTTAGTAACTTGAATTTTGTATATTTTGAAAGAGCAAAATGAATATTTTCAGATTTGCATGTTCTCATTTTCTTAGAAACAAACAACAAATAAAATTAATATTTTTTTAATTAGTTGGCAAAGCAAAACATATTGCAATATCAAGTAATAAAATATGCATATAGATGAAACATACTTCATCCTAAGATTTTAGAAAATTGTCTCATATTGGATTCATGTAGTATCCATGCAACATTGCTTCAAAGAAGCTGATGGCTGTGACTCTACCAGAAAGCATTCCAGTTCACTTCCCATCAGCCTAAAAGGTGGAAGTGAGACTTTGAACCATCTCAGTTAATCAGGAAAATCAATTTTCCTTGGAGACTATGTAGTAAAAGAGTTAATGGTTTAATAATTACCTTGCTCTGCTTCATTCTGGAGTTCTCTCAGCAATTGTTGGACCTGCAAATTTGCGGTGTTTGATTGCTGCGCTGTAGGGTTTACCATTTTTGCCCAAACTAAAAGCTCCTCAAATTTTCTACGCATTTCTTGAACCCTTCCCTGATTCCAACACCATGCGGTGACATAGGATATAATTTCACCAATTACTGCAGTGGACACCACATCTAGTATCTTCTCCGCAATTTTTTCACACACGTACTTCATTTTTTTATTCTCCTGTAATCTCTTACCTAACTTCCAACAAAAGGATCAAAAAGAAAAGAAGCAGATCAAAATAAATTTATATCAGATAGAGCAATTTTGAAGCAGATAATAGGTCACAACTTCGAACGAACATGGATTGAATGGGTTCTTAGAAAGGACACAACTGGAGATCTCCAGCACGAAGAGAACCGGCTGCTGGTAATGAAAAAAGGCCAATCGAGGGAGTGAGAGAAAGCGAGAAGAGAGAGAGACTCACCAATTACCTCGAGAAACTTGAGCTCAAAAGGGCGGATCTTCTCCTCCGACGATGCCGATCGCTTCTCCTCATTCGCCACTGGTAGGTACATGCAGTTTTACCCAGGTATATAGTTAGGGCTGTGCTCCAGAAACCACCGCGTAGAGGGAGGAACGGAAGGGAAAAGGGAGGGATCAGCGCTATTTCACTCCGCTCCGCCTTACTCACGCAAACTCAAACTTCTCTCATCCTCCGCTCTCCTCCGCTTTCTCTTCGATTTTTCTCTTCTAAAGCAAGAGAACAACTCGACCAGATCCGGGCGGCTGGGATTCCACCTCCGCTCCCTTCTCTTCCCTTCAATGAATGATATTTCACTTCTCTGAAGCCACTAGCCACCTTCCAAAGCATTAGGACCGTAGTTTCCCGTGTCAAAATCTTTAGTTTAGTTTTTTATCCTCATGAGGGCCATATTTGTTCCGACATTTTATTAATATCCAATTTAGTAGAAAT
>JAJGRW010004760.1:0-16536 GCA_025461045.1 Carex parvula | reverse complement strand
GAACTTCATCTAAACTATTTTTTTATTTATTATTTTTAGCAGAGAAGTTGATCTATAATATTTTCCCCTCTAACAAGGTCAACCTACAAAATCAATTTGTTAATATTGTCCATGATAAAATAGTACATAGCCCAATTTTTTAACCTATTCGAAGGCTATAAGCAAAACAAATAATTTGGTTTATTCATTATATATATAATTTTTCTACTCTTATGGAAATATTTTACTCTTTTTATTATACGGGTCGATAGCCCGAAATTTTTGTAGTTACCACCCCATAAAATTCAAATTAATTAAATACCACCCCAATCAAGTTTTTTCAATACTTACCACCCACGCGGACTAGGGGAGCACACCAAATTGGGATGGTGCGCACCTGGGTTAGGGTACCACTTGGTGCGCTTACTAAGGGCGCGCACTAAGTGGTACCCTAACTCAGGGTGCGCACCAACCCTTTATATTTTATTTTATTTGGTTCTGTTCTGTTTTTGTTTTGCAATTTTGGAATAAATTTTGTTTGGAATTCTGAATTTTATTTTGGATGCTGAATTTTATTTGTTTTGGATGCTGAATTCTAAAAATTAGCTAGTTTAAAATAGCACAAATAAAATCACAACAAATAAATTCTACTACAACACAATATAAAGTCTACTACAACATAACTAATAAATCATACTACAACACAACATAAAGTCTACTACAACATAACACACATTCCATCTAAAACAACAAATCGAAATATTGTTGCAGAAAAAATAATGAAGCACAATATAACCACCTCTTGAACGATGAAAGTACAGGAAAGAAATATATATTGTTACAACAATTGTTAATTTTGTGATATGTCATTAAAAAAAAAATTACCTTATTGAGTAAGGTTTCTAGCATCCCTTCTCTTTCTCGGATTCTTTTCGAGGGTTGCTCTATTGGTCTGGTGACCATTTTGTCTTTCTTCCAGTATGTCTATCTACATTTGGATCCGGTTGTGTCGTCTCCTATCCAACTTCACTACGATGCTCTGGAACTAAGATCGCTCATTCGTGCGCCGACCAATCACTTTGATTGTCATACACGTGGAATTCATAATTTCAAAATTGCAAAACAAAAACAGAACATAACCAAAAATAAAAAAATAAAGGGTTGGTGCGCACCCTGGGTTAGGGTACCACATGGTGTGCGCCTCCAGTAAGTGCACCAAATGGTACCATAACTCAGGGTGCGCACCATCCCAATTTGGGGCGCTCCCCGGTCCGCGTGGGTGGTAACTATTGAAAAAACTTGATTGAGATGGTGTTTAATTAATTTTAATTTTATGGAGTGGTAACTAAAAAAATTTCGAGGATGAGAGCTATTCGTCAATCACCTTTAAATAATGTGCATCGTTGCAATACATTTCAATTTCAATTATAAGATTAAAATTAAAAATATTAAAAATATTTTTTTGCAATTTATTATTTTGTATATATAATAGTTGATATAATAGTTGTAAGTAATGCTTGAAAATAATTGTAGATGGTGATTTAACACATCTATAAAAGATGCCTAAACTTATGATGTTTTTTTGAAGATAAGAAATGTGGAGGTCGATGTCTCCATATTCTATTGATTAAAATGACACCAGAGGTGTTGAGTATTACAAGGAAACTAAGCTTATCATGTTATTTGGAAAAGAAAAGGTCGCTAAAATGGAAAAATAAATTATTTTAATTTTTCAAGAAGCAACCACATTTTGCCGATACTTTTATTAATACCCAAAAAAAAAAAAACAAATTATCAAATCTGCTCCCACCTCAATTTTATTTTTATTTCTACCCTAACTGCCCGTTAGCTGGGCGGTCCAGTTTCCCCACCTGACCGCCCAGCAGCTGGGCGGTCCAATCTTCATACCTGACCGCCCAGAACGCTGGGCGGTCCACTCTTCATACCCGACCGCCCAGCTGCTGGGCGGTCCACTATTATTTTTTTTTTTTATAAGCGATCCGCCCCCCACAGAACCGCCCTCTCTTCTCTCTCTTCTTCTCTGCCTCCCCGCCGCCCCGCGTCTCCGCCGCCCCAGCCAGTCCCCCTCTCTCTTGAAGTCTCTCTCTCCCTCTCTTCCTCTCTCTCTCTCTCTCTCTCTCTCTCTCTCCCTCTCTTCCTCTCTCTCTCTCTCTCTCTCTCCCTCTCTTCCTCTCTCTCTCTTCCTCTCTCTCTCCCTCTCTTCCTCTCTCTCTCTCTTCAAATCTGCCCTCTTCCTCTCTTTTTTTTGAAAAACTTGGCAGCGGCTGCCAAGGGATGAATTTTATTGAGACTGTAAACGTTCTTACATCGGCACACACAGTATCACTACTGTGTTATATACCGCAGCTGGGCTTCATTACACTTCTACAGCTAGTAAAAAAAAAACATCTAAAAATACACAACAGAAACAACATGATAGCCCTCTATAAGCTAAACCGAAAGGAAAGAAAAATTATTGCCGCTGGACTTCCTTCGGTCCCTTAGCAGTTTTGTATCCACAGGTCTACCTCAGTACAAATCTGTTCTACCAACACACTTGGGGGAACTCGATTCCCTCCAAAAATCCTGGCATTCCGTTGCTTCCAGATTGCCCATAGAGCACATAAGAACAGTGAGGGTCCCTTTCTTTTCCACTGCACCCCTCTGTCTTTGACTTCTTGGATTGAGCGTGCCCATGTGGCCCTTAAATCTGAGGCAAGGCGGATGAAGGTGAAACCAGCTCTTCTGCCAAGTAGAAACCACACATGCACAGCAAAAGGACACAGAAAGAAAATATGAAAAGCCGACTCCACCGGGCAATTCCCACACATAGCACAGGACATCTCGCATTGTATGTGCCTTGTTCTCATCACGTCATGGGTGAGTAGTCTATTATGTAGCAGCAGGAACCCGAAGATTTTTACTGTTGGTGGTGCTTTGATCTTCCAAACTCCCGCATATCTATCGCGAATTAGTCCCCCTTTGGTCATCTTTTTATAGATGGACCTTGCCGTGTAGGTCCCACCATTTTCCCATCTCCATTGTATCGTATCCCTCTGTTGTGTGAACATAATGTCTCGCACCCTGTCAGCAAAATCCGGTGCAAAGGATTCTATGACCGGTACCATATCCTTTAGGGACATATATGGTCCGGGTGATCTATCCTCCAGCTCCATCTCAAGTGGTAAACCGCTCCATGCATCCTCCCAAAAAGATATTTGTTGGCCCGAGCCGATCTTCCAAGTGGTTGACCAGTGGAACAAAGGTTTGAGTTTCAACAGCTGCTTCCAGAAGAATGAGCCCTGAGCCGACCAAAAATTGGGGCCATTCGCATATGTGCCGTTCCAACGCAGTTTGTTCACTGTTACTGTCCAGAGTGCAGTTGGTGCCGAATAGGGGCGCCACCACCATCTCAGGAGTAGCGCCATGTTCTGAATGCGCAAGTTCATTACCCCCATACCCCCGTACTTCTTTGGCTGACACACCTCTTCCCAATTCATCAATGATATTCCTGTTTTTTGCATGTCATTTTTCCCCCATAAGAACTGTCTACGTATCTGGTCCAACCTTGTTACCACCCAAACCGGTAGAAGGAAACTGCACATGAAGTAAACCGGTATTGACGACAGAACCGACTTGACCAGCTGCAGGCGGCCTCCTCTGGAGATGAGTTTGCGCTTCCACCCCTCGAATTTCCTTTCGAGCTTTTCTATCAGCGGCATGAACTGTTGGGCCTCTGAACAGTAAGTGGAAGCCCCAGATATGTGACCGGCAAGTTCGTTTGTGGGCATCCCAGTATGTCCTTTGATGCGCGCAAAGCGCAACGCAAGTTTCGGTACGCTTGAGGGCGCACCTTTTAAAACCGCGTTTACACTCCACGAGTAAGGGATGCAAGTGCACAACCCCTATCGGGTAGTATAATCGGGTATCGATCCACAGGGACGGGCAATTACGAGGTTAGAATCTATCGAACTTAATCAAAAACTAGAAGTGAGAAATGGTTTTGTTTGGTATTTAATTTCCTAAAAAGGTAAATTCAAACAATTCAAACAATTCAGGAAGATGTAATAAAATGCTAGAAGAAATGTAAATTGTGTTTTGATTATGGATAAAAGGCATTTTCAGGGTTTCAGATTTCATCTCTGATCTGCCTCTAGTGGTACGGTTCGTACCAAGGTGGTACGGCTAGGCCGTACCTCACTTGGTAAGGCAAGGCCGCACCACTCTGGTAAGACCCGTACTGGCTTCCCAGAACAGAGCTTACCAGTTCGAGTTGATGCATTTCCTTGCTGGTACCTTGTGCTAAACTCTTTAGAAAGGTTCAATTGACCATACCTAAGGTTCCTAACCCTCAACCATCGTTTGTTGGATCAAGATCTAGGTTGGAATGCAATTGAGTGCCTCTTAGGGATTTCTACACCTCAACTCTCGTGTGTTGGTACAGATCTACCCTAGCTGGTTGATTGGAGATCTAAGGCACCCTCTAATCTGTCGATTAGAGGAGAATTCAACCTCTCGGCTTCAATTCGAACTATTCTACCCTAAGCACTTGATTTGGATGAGAGAATGAGATGATCACATGACCTTGATAGGTTCGATCTAAACCTAGAGGCACATCATACACAATCACAGCAAGCAAAGCAAGAGATAGCAAAGTAATCACAATCAATCAATCAAAAGAGTTCATACAAGATACAAGTCAAAGAAAGTCAAAACAAATCAAGAATCAATCTCTAAACCCTAGAAACTAAAATAACTACTCACAGCACATGATCAGATCTAAAAATACAATAAAAGGGAGAGAGATAGCCATGGATCGAAGGGATCGAGAGGAGGAAGCTAGATCCGTCGAGTTTCGCCTCTTTCCTCTTCCTTCCTTCTTGCTCCTAGCTCCTTAGCTCTCTTTCTCTCTCTTACTGTGCTCTCAAATGGATCTGGAATGGAATCCCCCCGAAATTGGAGAGTTCCCCGCTTTAAATAGCCTCTGCCAAAATTTGAATCTGTCAGGCCGCCTTTAAGTACGGCCCGTACCTAATTGGTACGGCCTGGCCGTACCAGGCGTGATGAGCTGAAAAATGGCCAAGTCTGGTGAGACCCGTACCAAGCCTGGTAAGGGTCGTACCTCATCATCTGAATCGCCGTTTCTTCGTGTGTTTTGCTCCAAACCTGCAGAAAACAAACAAACACTCAGCAGTACCAAATTCTAAAGATATATCGATGAAATGCACATGATTCTGGTGAATTAGGGCACGAATCTGGTACTAAAACAGGCCTAAAATAGACTAAATATGCGAGGTATCATCCTTCACCTTGACAAGTGTCTGGTTTGCTAGGTTAAATGGCACGAAGCAGCTTTTGCTGTAATTGATGTGCAAGCCCGAGATCTTTGTGAAGAGCCGGAGCACTAGCTTGAGTATGATCACTGTCTCCAAATCTGTTGTCGCATTTGCAATAAGAGCCGTGTCGTCGGCATATTGCAATGCAATGACAGATTCTGGAATCCTTATAGCTATTGAGAGTTGAAGTCTCGTGTCCACTGCTTGCACCATTCTTTGTAGCACATCCGCCGCGACTATAAACAGCATAGGTGAGAGGGGGTCTCCCTGACGGAGTCCCCTTTTATGGGCGAAAAAATCTGAGTATACCCCATTAACCACCACTCTAGAAGCCGAGGTATGAAGAATCGATGAAACCCATTGAATCCAGCGTTCGGGGAATCCTCGCGCTCTCATGACTTTGAAGAGGAATGACCAATGAATTGAGTCAAAGGCCTTGGTAAAATCCAGCTTGAGAAAGAGAGCTTCTGCCTTTGAACTTGCAATTTCTTGTAACAACTCTCTAGTTGAGGTGAAGGTTTCGGTAATATGTCTATTTTTGACAAATGCCGTCTGTTGTGGCGAGATGATTTTCTCCAGCTTTGGCCTTAATCTGTTGGAGAGAACCTTGGAGATAAGCTTAGGGATAAGGTTAATTATGCTTATAGGGCGAAAGTCTCCCACCTCTTCAGATTTTTCTTTTTTTGGTACAAAAACTATATTGGCCTTATTGATGCATTCAAGGTCAAGGCAGCCATGAAAGAATCTTTGGAAAATTTGCATAACTTCATCCTTCATCAGAGGCCAGAAGGATTGAATAAACTCGCTGGGTAAACCGTCCGGCCCTGACGCTTTATTCTTTGCTAGCTGTCGAACCGCAGCCTCTATCTCTTCCTCATGGAAAGGCACGTCCAGGTCCTGTAAACTCTCGGTTCCGGGATAGAGAATATCGGGGTTAAAATCGAGTACCTGACCTTCGGTTCCCAATATGGTCTGCATGTGCATATAGAAAGCATGGCTAATCTCCCGCTGTTGTGTAAAGGTGGTTCCTTCAAAGTTTATGCTTGAAACCGTGTTTTTCCGTGCCCGAGCCGAGGCATAGGCATGAAAAAAACGCGTATTCTTATCTCCACTTTTCAGCCATGTCACTCGTGACCGCTGCCTCCATCTAAGTTCTGTTACACAAGCCAAGTCATAGGCCCGGGCTCTTGTCATCAGCCTTAGCTGAAATTCCCGTTTGTCCAAAGCTCTTTTCTCCTCTATAGTATCCAAGAAAACAATTATTTTACGACAATTCTGCAATTGCACCTCCATCGCAGAAAATTTATTCATGTGCCATTGTCTCAGAGCTTTGTGAACCTTCTCTGTTTTACATAAAAATTGCCTTGAGCTGTTTTGTTGCACCTCTTGTAGCGATCCCCACACATTGTGCACAATCTGCCTTGCCTCCACATATCCCAACCAAAAGTTCTCAATTCGGGGGACCCTTTTGTTGGTGTGTTGCATAGAACAAGATAAGAGGAGCGGGACATGGTCAGAAACTATCATTTTTAGGGCACTCAAGTTGATTAATGGAAACTGCAATGTCCAATGTGGAGAGAGGAAAACCCGATCCAGCTTAGAGAAAACCGGATCCGGCCTCTTACTGGTCCAAGTGTAGCTTCTATTTTCAAGTTTCACGTCGATTAGATCGAAGTCCCGAATCATGTCATTAAAAGCACACATAAGGCCATATCCCCTCATGTTTGCCGAGCGATCACAGTACCATCTAACCATGTTGAAATCGCCGAGTAGTGTCCAAGGAAGTCGGACTAAGGATTGAACCGATCTGAGCTCCTTAATAAAAACGAACTTGCTTGCCTCGTTACATGGACCGTAAACCCCGGTTACTAGGAATTGCCATCCCGTGGCCTCCTGAACCAATACAACTGACAGTGTATGCTTTGACGCCCAACTACTAATTTGCCTATAATTTTTTTTCCAAGCAATTAGTATACCTCCCGAGGAGCTGATAGCGCTAACCATAGCACACTTTTTCTCAAAAAAGGAGGGCAACACCCTGTTGACACATTGATAATCAAACTCATTCCATTTTAACTCTTGCAAACAACACACATCACACCTCGAATTTCTGATCACGTTACGGACAACATCACATTTGTTTCCGTCCCCCAACCCTCTAACATTCCAACTTAATATTTTAATTTTTTTGGTATTCATAAGAAAACAATTTTGCAACTACTACTTCCTTTAGTCCAACTGGAGCTTCAATCCTCCTCTGATTCGTCGTCCTCGTCACTGTCAAAATGGACATGTGTGTTTGGTGGTGCATCATTAGTAGGCCGGGATGCCCGTTGTTGGTTGTCTTCTTCCACTGTAAGCATTACATCCTCTCTATTTACACCTATCAGGCTAGCAATATGGGTGCAAGTCTCATAAGTCAAGTTGACCTTGAAAAATCCTTCAGGATCCATCTCACAAATGGGGCCCGCCACTGTCGGCCCTCCAGCCGTTGGGCTCGGCCTATTGAATAAATGCTTCTTTGATGGCCCAGGAGAGGAGCTATGGGCCTTGGGCTTTCTTTTATTTTTGGCTGATCTCCTCAGCTCAGCTAAGGAAGTAAATGGGTCTGGAGAGCTGCTGCGACCCGCTGACCCGTTTGGGCTATTAATTAAAGGCGTGCTCTGTCTTGCCCCTGGCCCCTCTGTCTCTCCCCTCTGCCTTGTTAGCTGTGCTGTCCCATGAATAGGAGTAGGCTACAGAACATTCCTATATGGGGTCTTTTCTCCTGTACCGTTACGGTGCACTGTTCCCCGAGTACAAGAAAGGTGCCTCTGACCTTTCTCCAGAAGTACATTGGTGGGTTGGCAACTGTTGGGCTTGTCCTTTTGTAGCAGAGGCATAGGCGTGGTTTGAGGTCTTGTGAGTATGGTTAGTCCCCTTTGATTTACTGTGGCCACATCTGTAGTTTGCCTGCGATATTGCAACGGAACCACTCTTCTTCGATTACTCGCCTCACTATTTGCTTGGAAACCCGGATTATCCCAATGCGATCTATTTTCTGTGGGATCTGCAGTGGCGACAAGTTGCCATTGTGGTGTGTGAGACGGGTCATGTGACTCCTGTGAGGCAGCCATCTCTTTGCCCCTGTCGTTCCTTGTTGCCCCCTCCTGTGGCCTTTCGTGCGGCTGCGCCGAGGTCTGATCCTGTGTGAGGTGCCGGACTTCCTCCGGCAAGGTTAGTGGGCCTTTACCCCTGCAGATTTCTCGTATTATCCTCCTAGTTAGCGGGACCAGCTCAAGGTCGTCAATCATTGGGTTGTCTTCCCCCGAGGTCGGGGGTGATGGTGTTGGTGATGGTGATGATGATCCCTCCGGTGATGGAGGCCTTGTATATATCAGAGGAGGAGGTGGGAAGTCTTCCTGAGAGTATAACGCCGCTTTCTTCCACTTGATGGGACTGATCTGCACATCATAGGTAAATCCTCCTATATGCAGTACAACTTTCTCAGGAACATGTAGCAGGTCATCAACCCCCACCACTGCCCAGTATGCCGCCAAGTTGGATGGATGTTCCTGACTGACCGATCCGAGATATACCCCGAACTGGCCCACTGCCCTTATTGCCTCTCTCTCTCGTGACAGATGTGGTGGTATGCCATGCAACCCGACTAGGATTTTGAATTGTGGGATGGAGATGGAGGCCCCGTCGTGAGGAGTCCATAGTTGGAAGTTGAAGCCTTCGTCCCATACCTCTCCCGGCATAGCATTTATAAATGTTTGGGGCGCAAGTCCTTGCGGCAGCATGATTAGGTATTTGGAGCCTCGAAGACCACTGACTTGGACTTCCTCTCTGGAGACCAGTTTGGTTTTGGCTGCATAGTCAACGATGTTCTCAGGAGAGAGGTCCCATTGGAAGGACTCTACATGCATGACCACTGAATGAAGTTGTAGTCGTTGAACTTCACGAAAATAGTCTTCCTCTCGCTCAACAAAACAGTGCACCCGCTTTGGTCGTCCAGCAGGCATCTCTGGGGACTCGTAAGGGTACGAGTCCGCCAACAGTTCATCGAATCCCGGCTCACCGCGAGGAGCCGGTGGTGTCTGTACCGGTCCCCTCGGCTGGTGGACCTGTCGAACCGCCGGCTGCTTACAGTTCGTGCCCACATGACCGTCACGCCAACAACGACCGCATTTTTTGGGGTTACGACAAGTCGCCATTGTGTGGCCTGTCGTACAGCATTTAAAGCAGCGGCCATGCCATTCCCCAAACCTTGTCGACGGGGGAAAGCGGAGAAGGGAGGGGCTGTGTGGGGATACGTAGTAGTTTGTCCCCGGGGGGGTGGGGGTGAGGAAGGGTGTGGTTTGGCCGGATGTTGCTGGGTCGTCACCTTTCCCGACGTAGTTGCCAGGCGCCGGGCCATTTGTGCGTAGGTGGGGCGGTTTGAGTATGGGTAATTACCTTGCACCCCGGGGGCTCCCGCAGCTGGGGTACTCCAGTTCACTGGGAAACGGCGGCGGCGGCGCACCTCTTGCCACTCTCCTTCTCCCGGCGCTGTTGCGTTGAACTCCATTGGCAGCCTCCTCTATCCTCTCTCTCTCCTTTTCTTTCTCTCTCTCTCTCTCTCTTTTTTTCCCTATTAAACCTCTTAACTCCGCCCCTCCTCTCTCTCTCTCTCTCTCTCAAAGAGCTTTTGCCCTCTTCCCCTCTCTCTCTCTCTCTCTCTCTCTCACCCGAACCCTAATTTTCAACCATCTCGGCGACAATCTGATTATTTTCGAGTAAGTTTCTAAATAATTTTTTTAATTTATATTTTGTATCTTGTATTGACATTGGAACGATTGATATAATTGAATTGTTAATTATCTTGTGCGGGTTGTTGATTTTCCCGACACGATTGAATTGTTCAAAATTAGGATTTCCAAAATTAGAGTTTGTAGTTTAGGGGTTTAGGGTTGACAAAACTGAAGTTTATAAATTAGGGTTGAATTGTTAATTATCGTGTGCGGGTTGTTGATTTTCCCGTCGCGATTTAATTGTTAAATTATGGTTGAATTGTTTAGGGTTGAATTCTTAAATTAGGGTTTATGATTGAATTGTTTAAATTAGAGTTGAATTGTTAAATTAGGATTTAGGGTTGAATTGTTTAAATTAGGTTGAATTGTTAAATTATAGTTGAATTGTTAAATTAGGGTCTAGGGTTGAATTGTTAATTTTGGGATTAGGGGTTAAATTAGGGTTTAGGGTTGAATTGTTAGATTAGGGTTGAATTGTTAAATTAGGGTTTAGAGTTGAATTGTTTAAATTATGTTGAATTGTTAAATTAGAGTTGAATTGTTAAATTAGGGTTTAGGGTTGAATTGTTAATTTAGGGTTTAGAGATTAAATTAGGGTTTAGGGTTGAATTGTTAAATTAGGGTTTAGGGTTGAATTGTTTAAATTATGTTGAATTGTTAAATTAGGGTTTAGGGTTGACAGAATTGGAGTTTATAAGTTAGGATTTATAAATCAGGATTTATAAGATAGAATCTTCTGTTTATTGAAATGTAGTATGGTCAGAACTAGACGGGGACGTGCATGGGATGCCCCTCTGGTGACGGGGGAGAGTTCACATGATGCAGAGGCATCCGGTGCAGAGGCATCCGGTGCAGCAGCATCCGGTGCAGCGGCATCCAGTGCAGAGGCATCCGGTGCAGAGGCATCTAGTGCAGAGGCATCCGGTGCAGATGCTCCCTTTGGAGATTATCCCCCTCACCATCCTGACACATTTAGTCCTCTTCTGTGGACCCCACATGTCAGGCACCGTGTCTCACTAGCATCTATGGAGGTACGTTGGATTTGTATTCCTAATTTAAATAGCATTATTTAATATTACAGATAATTAGACGTTTATATTGAAATCATTGTACAATACAGGACACGACGATGATGACAGTGAGGCATCGCACCCCCGAGATACCATACGTCCGTCACCCGTTGATGGAGCAGTGCATCCTTCATCTCGGGTTGTATCAGTTGGCCACCATGCCTCACTGTGATATTGACCAGGCCCTCGTTTGCGGTCTGGTGGAGAGATGGCGACCGGAGACGCACACATTTCACCTTCCGGTTGGGGAGATGACAGTCACACTAGGTGACGTCAGCGCCTTATGGGGTTTACGGATAGATGGCGACCCCATCGGTGGTGTCTCAGACCATCCGGACCTGATGGACATGATACCGGATCTGCTGGGGGCCCATCCGAAGGACTTGCAGAAGAAGAAGAAGAAGAAGAAGAAGAAAGGAGAGGATGAGGAGGAGTGCCGGTATTCCAAATACTGCATTAGTCTTGCGGCGCTCTGCAGTTACTTCCACCGGTGTAGGATCACCCCCGATACACGTGACGAGCAGACCGTTCTGAGGTAATCACAAACAGTTGCAAATTAAAATATGTTATGGATTCACCAAAAATTGTAGTTATTTATGTCTCTAATTTATATTGCAGGTACGTGAGGGCGTTTGTCATGGATTTATGTGGCAGCGTCATGCTTGTCTATTTCAGTGGTGATGCTGTTCTGATTATGTTCCTTTCTCTGCTGAGTCATCCGGATCGACCGTCGAGGTGGAACTGGGGTGGAGCCGTGCTCGCCCACTTATACCGGGGCTTGTGTCATGCTTGTCTGGTAAGTTTGTACAAATATTTTAATTTTTTTATTACAAATATTAGGGTTCCATATTTACCAGAAGTGCACCGCATGTCTAAAATTTAGGCGACGAACAAGCAGATTGCCGGACCGCTTCTTCTACTCCAGTAGTGGTCCTGGTCGCATATACCGGTGTGTCGGCCTGTTCCTCCAGCTCAGGCGGGGTTATGGACGGGAGATGACCCCGAGAGACGTCCGGGGTACGGTGCCATATGGGCTACTCCCCACACATACGAGGACACGGGCAGGGGGAGGACCGTGGGGATTTCGTATGTCCGGGGTCAGCTCTAGATGCTTCACGAGGCGAGCATCACTTGGTACCCCTATCGTCTGTTCTACGATCGGGGCCTTCTGTGCCAGCTGACATTAGAGCAGAGATATCTCTCGTTTTATCGGGGGCCGTGCGTATGCTTCTGGATAGTTGAGTATCACTATCCTGATCGAGTGCCCCATCAGTTTGGCTTGGATGCCTATGTCCCTGATTTTCCAGAGTTGGGCGAGCAGCAGACCACCCAGCTGCACAGGTAACTACCCACTGCCTTATTGTTTGTCTATTTTATTACTTGTTCAGCCATACACGTTACTAATTAATTTATATTGCAGCACTAAACACAACAAGCCCAAAGTCGACTGGAGCACGCGTTTCTGGGAGCATTAACAGCGTGCTGCAAGACCGGAGGATCACTTATGGACCCCGCCTCCAGCTCCAGATGCCTCTATGCCGGTCGGGCCTTGGAGATTGCGATATTTAGTCTGGTACCAGAGATGGGGCATGCCGACGGTTTATCTACAGGGGACTATGGTGATGCTCTTCGACGGAGACTCACGGGTGACGGATCTAGGACTTACTTGTCTTTCGGCCCGATTCATGCTCGTTCGGTATGTTTAAATGAAACTGACATGCTTAAAAAATTATAGTTATTTATTCATCTTCTAATAATAATAATGAAAATACATCGTGTGCAGATTTTGACCGCTATTAGAGGAGTGGCACACAACTTGGTGTGCATGGCGAGAAAAAGTTGGAGAGCGATAGGATGTCAAATGCTCCAACACAGTGCACCGATCGTTGAGGACTCTGGCTGGGACGGGCGCCTCGTTGGTATGTTGCACGATGCCGGGGAGGACATCAATTGGCGCGAGATAAAGGCCCCACCACCAGATCCGGAGCAGCCTAGAGCCCCTATCTACGCTGATGAGATGCCGCCACCTCCTACAGGTAATAATATGTCATACAAATGATCATTATTAAGCGTCTCTTTAAAAGATCATTATTATTAATTTATCTTCATTTCTGCAGATGATGACTCGGTTGGGCGATCCACCAATGGGTGTTGAACAACAACGCGTGGAACGCGTACTACAACGAGCATGGAGTTCCAGTGCAGCATACCGAGGTAGCAAAAGTTCATTATTTAATTAATTTACTCGTTACTTCTATGTCTTTAATTTAACATTGTTTACATACAGGATGAAGCTGCCGCCGCCGCCGCCGCCGCCGCCGTTTTCTCTTTGGATGACCTAGCTCCAGATGAGGGCGGATGGGAGCCAGCTAGCTCCCACCGACCGCAGTATATGGAGCCCAGACAGCACGGCGGCGAGGACAGTGGGAGTGGGGCACAGACTGCAGATGGCTTTGCCTCTGCTATATTTGGCACACCGCCTCCGGCCACGTATCCTCCTACTTGGGAGGCCGATCCGTGGGTGTTGCGTACACAGGCGGGGATCCATGGGGAGCATGCATTACACCTGGGGGCGGAACCACGGGCGCGCGAGGCCGTACACGATGACATGCAGGTGGATGAGGTTCACCAGAGGCGTCCGCCTTCGCAGAGGGACCGCCATGCACCTACTAGATTGGAGCTCTCCGGACCTCGCCCTCGTCGTCGCCGTTAGGGTTTTTATATTTTTTTTAGTTTGATAGGTTTCTAGTATTTTAGTTTGGATTATTATATTTCGTGTTTGGACTGTTATGTTTCATTTTTAGACTTACCATTTAGATTACCTACTTTTGTTGTTTATACTTACCATTTAGATTACTATTTAGATTACCATTTAGAAACATTTAAACATTAACAAACTTAATATAAAACTAATTAATTATATGAAAACTACACAATTACATAACATATAAAAATAATCGTCAATTATAAAAATATAATCGTCAACAAATAATAAATATATATCATACAATTTAATATAAAACATTCAAATAAATCATTACAACAATTTAATGTAAAACATTCAAACAAATCATTACAACATTTTAATATAAAACATTCAACCAAATCATTACAACAATTTAATATAAAACATTCAAACAAATTAAAACATAAAACCTTAAAAAAAAAAAAAAAAAAACAGAGGACCGCCCAGCAGCTGGACGGTCAGGTATGAGGAGTGGACCGCCCAGCTGCTGGACGGTCAGGTGGGGAAACTGGACCGCCCAGCTGACGGACGGTTAGGGTAGAAATAAAAATAAAGTTGGGATGGGAGCAGATTTGATAATTTGTTTTTTTTTTTGGGGTATTAATAAAAATATCGGCACATTTTGCACACTGACCAAATTATTATTGTAAATAAGTACGGTTGTATACCACCATCAATATAGATAAGTTTGTAAATATAACCATTCAAAAAAAAAAAAAAAAAAAAAAAACCCTTCAAAGCCATCCATGTAATGTTGTCTACATTTTGAACATGACAAATCAAAACATCATGTACATACACCCATGTTATTTCCATATTCATTAGTATGCTATGCGTGGTTTTAGTAGCATTTTTAACAAGGGGAAATTTCAATCATACCCCTCAAAAACTTCAAAATTACATATTTTTCCTTCTAAACTTTCAAAATTATGTATTTCTCCTCTAAACATTCAAAACTCACAAATTTATCCATTTTATTGTCTTTTATATTAAAACTCATTTTAAATTTATGAAATACCTGTTTTATTCTTTAAAAAAAAATCGTATTTGTTTAAAAAAATATTGATCTTTTGTGATATATATACACGTTTGAACTATCGATTTCAAATCACACGTTGAAATCACACATCCGAGACAAATTCGAACTATGGATTTCAAATCACACGTAAATCTGTTATTATATATACACTCCATATATGCATGTCCAAAATCTATCAGTGATACATCAACTTTGATCACGACCATCCGAATTTTAAATAAATAACTCAGATCCAATTTGGAGGACTCCAACAAATTCGTACAAATATAGAGAATCAAAATTCATGTCTTTCTCCGTGATTTTTATTTTTACCCAAAAAAAAATATATTTTAATAAAAATAACCAGGTTTTTAAAAGATTTTTATTTCTACCCAAAACGCTAGGAATATCAGCGTTCCGAATTCATAATTCAAAACTACAGTCGCCAACCTTTTCATTTATTATTATATTTAATGGTAATTTTTCACCGATAACCCTAAAGTTATTTTTATTACAAAGAATTATATTATAAAAACTTATCAATAATATAAAATTTCATTTATTATTTTATTAAATGGTAATTTTTCACCGATAACCCTAGAAATTTATTCACCGATAACCCTAAAGTTATTTTTATTACAAAGAATTATATTATAAAAACTTATCAATAATATAAATTTCATTTATTATTTTATTAAATGGTAATTTTTCACCGATAACCCTAAAGTTATTTTTATTACAAAGAATTATATTATAAAAACTTATCAATAATATAAAATTTCATTTATTATTTTATTAAATGGTAATTTTTCACCGATAACCCTAAAGTTATTTTTCACCGATAACCCTAGAAATTTATTCACCGATAACCCTAAAGTTATTTTTATTACAAATTATTGATAAGTTTTTATAATATAATTCTTTGTAAAAATAACTTTAGGGTTATCGGTGAAAAATTACCATTTAATAAAATAATAAATGAAATTTTATATTATGATAAGTTTTTATAATATAATTCTTTGTAATAAAAATAACTTTAGGGTTATCGGTGAAAAATTACCATTTAATAAAATAATAAATGAAATTTATATTATGATAAGTTTTTATAATATAATTCTTGTAATAAAAATAACTTTAGGGTTATCGGTGAACAAATTTCTAGGGTTATCGGTGAAAATTACCATTTAATAAAATAATAAATGAAATTTTATATTATTGATAAGTTTTTATAATATAATTCTTTGTAATAAAAATAACTTTAGGGTTATCGGTGAAAAATTACCATTTAATATAATAATAAATGAAAAAGTTGGCGACTGTAGTTTTGAATTACGAATTCGGAACGCTAGGAATATTAGCGTTCCGAATTAAGAATTCGGACCGCTAAGAATCCTAGCGTTCCGAATTAAGAATTCGGAACGCTAATATTCCTAGCGGTCCGAATTTTTAATTCGGAACGCTGATATTCCTAGCGTTTTGGGTAGAAATAAAAATCTTTTAAAAACCTGGTTATTTATATTAAAATATATTTTTTTTTGGGTAAAAATAAAAATCACGGTGTCTTTCTCTTTCATCCATGTAGGCCGCATAATTCACGTTTCTCACACAATGT